>CABFVX010004054.1:0-40971 GCA_902151425.1 Timema shepardi | reverse complement strand
CCCCTAGATTTGGGATCAAAGCCCCTCCAAACACTTTATTATTTGCTAAGCTAATTGACCCCCTAGGACAAAACTAAGGTTTCACCGTCACTGAAGACGATTAGTGAAAAGGGAGGGAGGCTTGCGCTTTGCCACTGGTACCGGTCTTGGTTTGAACACCTGGCGGGGCTGGATTTGAACATAATTATTATTTTTTATTTCTTCTCCAAGTCGTACTATCCATCTTACTGTGTGCGTTTGGTTACAATAATTATGTACTTTGAGTTAGAGAGGAGGAAGTTGGAGATTAATGGAAATATACCCGAATTTTCATATATAGAGTATATAGAACCATTTAGGGAAAATCCTTATTATTAAATCCATCCGGGATTTACACCCCTAACCTTCCCAACACAGGCAAACAGACTAGATGAGTCTTGTATGGTACTCACTGGTGTGGGAAATGGTTAGTTAACTAGAGGTATGATTTTGTTTTCATAAAGAATTTGTAATGATATTGGTTTGGATTAATCTAAATTATGTAAAAAGTCATGGATGAAGGTAATTTTTATTTAGAGTAATATATGTAGAGTATCCTTTAAAGATTCATCCATGAAGAAACACGCGCTTCTCAGAAACAATGTAAAAAGGATTTCACCACTAATTTTTTTTGTTATACCATCTTTCCTGTTAAAAGAATAACTGCGTCAATTCCTGTTAAGAGGTACAACTTCGCTAGTAGGGCCTATTTGGCAGAAGACGCATATTCCCTATACCAATAAGAAGCTAGCCTTCACAAAACCTGTCGCCAGGACTCTTTCTAATAGTTGGTTTTTACACTGTTAATGAGGGGAGAAAAAGGCAAGGGGTATGTCATATATAAACCATTGTGCGTATGTTTAAGGCATCTCCAGGATCCAAATATCTACATCGAGATCCCGCCCATGCACAACACAGTCAGAGCCACACACTGTCTGTAACAGTCTAAAATAACTTACATTAATATCACACGTGTGCAGTGATATAAAACATTTAATTGGAATATGCATACATAATTAACAGGTGTCATTTAAATACACCGTGTGTGAATAAACAGCCATCAACAGTTCTCTTTCTTCAATTTCATTAATATACTGATTAAATTAGTGCTCGAACACGGTGCTATAGACAGCTGGTTAAACGGTATCTTTTCCGTACAGTGATAATAGGCGCTCGATCACGGAGCTATAGACAACCTATAAATCATCACAGAATTATTGTATCAGGGAATTAATCCACAGTGTTTAAATCAACGCCAAATGCGGGGTGATTTATTCCATAGCATTACAATTGACGCCCAAAGCGCGGCTCCATTAATTCAATAGTTATACAAATTGCATATCATGTATTCTCTGCCTTACTGAGAGTAGGGGAGTTATATATATTCAAGCTGGGGTTCACGACGAAATCCTAGAGGGTACGTAAAATTAAAAAATATATGTATCTAAAACATAAATAATTTAAAACCTATTATTTATTACCTTATTTTGGATTTAATCGATTTATTCTATTTTAGATGTAAATTATGGAATATGTTTAACTTACACCAACAAATTTAGGCTTACAAAATCGATGATAAATTATAGTTTGTGATACGTGAGAAAAAAGGGTTTAATATCACTACACTAGGGCACATTACCAAAACAATATTTTTTAAAGGAACCACACTGTCTCATACAAAAACAAAACTTTGTAAAAAGGACTATTTATTTTTATTAAGTCAGATCTCTGCTTCTAACCCTTTATCTTAGGGCCTGTTACTACCGGAAAAATATAGCTATCGGGAGGTAAAGCTAGCTGCTATATAAAGGTTATAAGCCACTTTATTATTTTACGCGTATTATGAAATGAATTTATCTGCCGGCTAGTTATCTGTAGGATAAATATATTTTTATGCATAAAACGCAAGATTAGTTCTGTTTTCACTGGTGTGCGCATGTGTACAACCTGGCTAGCAGCTACAACGCTCAACATTTGTTAAATAATAGCAGCTAAACGAGTGCGAGTAAACAGATGGCATCACGCGGGCATTCAAATATTAATTTCGGTGTTGGCCAAAATGTGGCCAATAGATCGGTAGAACGTTTACAAAATATCATTTATGTACTCACATTTAAATAATTGGTTCTTATATAACTATAGCTCTACAAAAAACTTGTCAGTTTTCATAAAAGTGTGAATTAAATGTTCTAGCTTTATAAGCGTATAGCCCAAACGGATAGAAATACGTGATGCTCTGTATGATTAGTCTAACTTTATATATAGTTAGAGACTAGGCCTGTGCCTAATAAACACGTTAGCCAAGATTTTAACCTAAAAACAGATTCTGATAGGCTAAGCCTCATGATAAACAACGCGTCACTATGGCAACGCCCATTTTAACTTTCAGATAAAAGCTATCAGGTACTTAAACCTCCTGATAAAAATGTGATGGATAAATACATATTAACTGGCAGATAAAAGCTATCAGGCAGTCATAAGGCTCACTTTTAACTTAATGACCAAATACAAATATTTATCCAGACATTTTGCGTAGAATGTCGTTGAAAATGAGATAATTCAAACTGGGCAGATAATTTTTCAAAACTATAAAATCTAAAATGCAGGTTTTTAATTCTATAAGAACATGTTGATAATTTTTTTCTTTATTTTTTCGCTAACTATGATTTGTAATATTTAACAATTGAGACATTTTCTTATATAAGTGGTGACCTGGCGGTCTAGGGGTAAGGTGTCAGACTTCTATGCTGGCGACCGGGGTTCAATCCTCGGTCCCGGCAAAAATTTATCTGATTACCAAACCCTTCCTTCACCTCTGACAAGACATCTTGTGAATGTGAGGAATGCCAGGCCTCCACCGTATTCCACGTTAAACTGTAGGTCCTTCATTTCATCTCACAATCACCCTACCATTACACATCAGCGTAAGTGCGTAAACCAGAACGGGTAGTAAGACGCGGTGCTAATAATAATAATCTTATATAAGTGAGATTCGTGGACGTCTCCAACGCTTCTTGGTGCTCAGGTAGGCGGCTTCCAGAGCTTTGTAACACGTTTCATACGTCCAGAAATCCCCTGTTGTTAAAGAAAGGGTTTGATATTTCAAAATATAGTCCACAAAAAAGAGAGTTGAATGGTATTAAAACCGCTTTGATGGCCGCATGGTCTAAGGTGTCACTATAACCATAGTCTAGACTGCCAATTACGGGGAGATAACTGCTCAATCTCGGTTGGATGAACTAAGGGTGGTTTTCTTTAAACGGGTTTTCACTCTCCCTCCACGCAAATACGGGTATAATTCTTCTAAATTCAACCTTCCTAATACTTAGCACATTAGAGTAATTAGTATATACGCATACAACTTGAACATGTATTAAGACTTGGTGCTGAGAAGAAAAAGAAAAATATCAACATGTTTAAAAAAAACATAAGAAAGGTGAACATAATTAATTTACAATGACATTCCATATGAAATATTGCAATTCTGATATTAAACAGGTTTTAATTTCTTAAAAGCTATCCTCAAATGAATACGATTTATTTTTAATGTGGTCACAACAGAACATTTAAAGAAAATTGAGGATTGTTTTAGTGCCTTTAAAATTCATAACTGCCCTTCCTAAGGAATACTGCAGTGTGATTATATTTCCCATCAAGAAGGCTTCTCCCTTAAATGCATAAACAACATCTAAAGTGAAGATTGGAGTCAGTGACCCGGTGAATGTACGGCCTGGCGAGGTTCCAGGTGGATACTAGCAGTGACTAACCTTCTTGGAGGCCAGCGGGTTTGTCACACTGGGAGGAGAGAAACTTAACATGCTGACTTACCTCAACCTCAACTGACCATGATCATTTAGGCCTTCACACCGTCCTATACTGCAGCCTTTGTGTTGACATTAAATGAAATTTCGTTTTAATTACAATATTGTAATGTAAACTTGGCAGCATAACAACCCTCCCGAGTCACATATGGCTGTGGTATCTGATAGCTCGCGATATTATTGGACCTTCATAATTATGTTGTATAATTATGTTGCTGACGATACAGACTCAGCCTTAAACTATGGGTGAAGAATTACACTTAGCATGGGTTGAGTCATTGATGTCTTGGTAGTAGAGCATTGGCGCACTAAGCAAAGATCCCGGGTTTGATTCCCGTAGCCAGGTGTCATTTTTCCACTAATTTAATTATAGTTTTCATATTTGAATATTTTCTTTAATAACATTTTGTCTCATTCATATTTTGACTTCACCAAAGTACACAGAAACTATTAATTTAACTCAAACAAATGCTAAACGTACCGATAAATAACTCAAGCATAAATGAATAGTAAACATACCAAAGTCCAGAACATCGTAAGAAAGAGATTCAAGAACAGATAGAGCTAAGGTCCATAAGCGTACATTCCCGTCTTCCTAAAAAGGAGAGAGAGAGAGAGCGAGAGAAATGAAGTGGGGCGTAAGCAGAGTCACCCAACTCTTGGTTAGAAGGGAGCAGGTGGATCGTCCAACTAAAGCGCACTCCTACATAAATCGAAGTGCATTTCAAACAACGATCCTTAATATGTGTTGTCCCAGCTGCGACAGTAGACCTGCGACTGCGGTTGGAGTCGTGTGGTTTCAGTCGCAACAGACCATGGCGCCACTAGCCACATGCGACAGTCGCACGTTTTTTTCCAAGATGCAACTCCAGTTGCAGTCATTAGTCGATTTTGAGATGTGTGAGATCCGAGCGACCGAACATTTTGGATATTTATAGGAATAAGGTGCGTATAACCCGAACGGGTAGTAAGACGTGGTGCTAATAATAATATATAATAATAATAATAATAATAATAATAATAATAATAATATAGGAATAAGATGACGAAATAATTTTAGTGTGGTCATACAGCAGAAGGAAAAGACAAAAGGTGAACACATGCATGTATGTCCTTGTATATAATTCAGATGTTTTTAATCGTATACGCATAGATGTTGTGATATTAACTCTCACAGCACCACATCCTGTGAGTGGGTAAGTAACACTTCAAATTTTAGTTGTTTTAACATTAAAAAAAAACTTAACACCTAAAATCTAATACCAAATAGGCAACGTAATATAGCTACAACTATGGCGCTGTCACTGCGATTATAGCTTTAAGCACTGCTCACTCTACCGATGCTGCGACACGTGCAATAATCTCCTCGTGTTACAAACCAAACTCAAACTGCACATGCGTGAAGACTGCGACTCGATATGCATTTGCAGTTAACGGTCGCAGCTTGGGCAACGCATCTTTAACACATTTTTGATTATATAATTTCTAGATTTGCCGTTAGAAATCTTTGCTTTCCTTTTATTCAATATTCCTGCCGTGCTAAACTACGAGCTGACTAACCCCCGAAGGTTATATTTACCCTAGTTAGAGAATATCTCACCACTAAACATTTCAGATTGACGATCTACGATTATTTTTGGTGCAACAAAGGAAAGATCTTATCCTCCTAAAACTACATTGCTACCATATGAGTAGTTTTTTAGCCATGTATACTAGTCTTTAATTGAACGTAAATTGTCTAAAACAAGGTTCACAAACTTACAGCATGTGTGCTGGATTCTGACCGGCCCAATTATCTGCAATATTTTGTATTACCATTCGGCCTTGACACATTCACGAACACAAAAATAATTGGTTAATTTTATAGTGTTCATAATTTTGAATACTAAAAACATTTATATTTATTTGAATAATAATATTTTAGCACCGCGTCTTACTACCCGTTCGGGTTGTACGCGATATATTTATTTGAAACTGTGATACTTTTTCACTTAAAATATTTTATTGTGGGAATTTTTATTTACATAATTTAATAAAAACTTCGTATCTAATGTATAGTTACATCGTACAGGTATTAAGATTCACTGCAAACACAAAAGTACACTATATTTAAGCATACATGTTTGTATAGGCTGTGTCCTGCAACACGCCCCGAGTTTGTAAGACCATCCTTTGAACTAGTTTGAGTTATAGACCACTAATCTAAAAGAAGAACGTTATTACCTTTTACGATAGATCTGTTCTAAATAGTGCAATCACATACCTTTGTTGGAGCAATGTTCTTATTAAGTGAACAATCACATTAACAAAACCATAAAAAGTACTGTATAACATAACCTAACATGTACGACATTCTATATATAACAAAGATAAACCACTGAAAATTATTACTTTTTACATTGTTTCTCATTATCAATAAAATATTGTTAATTTTTTTCACAAAAGTATGTGGATAGCTATTACTTGAATGTGGAGGTAAAATATTGTATTTATTTATTGAAGAAGTTTTAGGATTTTTTAAAAATATTGTCATAAATATATATATTTTTTTACCTAGGTTATGTAAAGCCAGATTAATACATATTCACTGTGATACCGAATCTTATTTCAATAGTTAGCTTGCGTGCTGTTTGAGAATACCGGACCCTGGGTTGCATAAAAAAAACCTCAGTTGATTGGCCTATGTTTGATGGCTGTACAAGGTCATTTGTACTTCTCAACTTGGATTCCGTTTTCCGAACAGCATGTGTTAAGGTTCATAAGCTGGTAAAAATGAGCACTAAGAAGGGGAAAAAAAGAGAAGGTTTATTCAAACTCTTATACTAATGGAAAATTACCCACTATCGATTTTCAAATCATAGTTTAATCACTATTAATAATGGGAAACATATTCAGATAACACGTCACTATCGAAAAAAAGGGGGTGTGGCTGTGTCATGGACAAGGCCGTATGTTGTACGTGAATACGTTTATGTAACGGGTTATATATTTTTTAAATAAAATATTTTTATTTATGTATTTAGGATAAAAGCAAGGAAACAAATAATTATTGTGTTACAATATAACTTTATTAATTATAGGTCTGTGATACGAAAAGTACGACACAAATGGCATACAAGATACATCGAGATTTCTGGTAGACGTTAAATCAATACAGGTATTACCTGAGGTTGTTGGAAAAGTTTCAATATAAGACAAATTCAACTCGCTGAGCATGAAGTCGGGCAATGAGCGGTTTTGTGAGACATCAACATTAAAGTCTCCAACTATCATAACTGGTGTAGTAAGATCAGGCTCGTAATCGGGTATAATTTTAGCGATGTTTTTAGAATATTTTAACAACGATCGTAACATAAAGAGTTTAATTTCTGCTAACGCTGTGGCCGGGTGGATATACACACACCCGAGTACGAATTTGAAGATGCCATTGGTCTTTACGTTTACTAGACATACATCACCAGCTTTTGCGTCTTTCATTTCCAAATAAATTTCTGAAATGTCAATGTTAACTCTATTACAATAAGTGAAGCTATTGATGTTGCAATATATAAGGTGACTCCACCGGCTTTGCGACTTGATGATGATGATACCGCTACCGATGATGTAGTTGCAATTAGTCTGTTCTTAGCGGTATTACAATATGATGTCAGACCAAAGCCAGGCACATTCACTGGCATGAAATTTTGCATCCAAGTTTCGTTGATTGCCAAATAATCAGATCGGTTGATGATTGTATCAGTAGAGATGTCTTCTGAGTGCGCGACTAAGCTTTTTGCAATAATGGCAGTAATAAGTATAAAACAATGCTGAACAGGAACACTATCACAAAACCTTTTTGCTTTGGCGACCAGTGTCGGCAACGGATGTTGGGCCAATCTCTGGTACTCATCTCGTATCTCTCTAACTGTAGGAGACGCCTGACCAAATCCGTGATAAAACTTGAAATCTTCTCGGGTATTGATCATATAAAGGCCATCTAACGATGTGACGCGACTTAAAGCCACATACACTAGTTGGTTTTGGTGCGATTTATCATATTGGTACACGATTTGATCGAACGTACCTCCTTGTGATTTGTGATTCGTGATCGCACACGCTGGCACTATTGTAAACTGTATTCGGCGGCATTTGATCTACGGACCGAGTGGTATGTTGGCACTGCGCGTTTTTATTGGTGTCCATTTGAAGTCGAGAACGTCACGTTTGCAGATTACATGTGGTTTAGCTTTGAGTAGACATCGCTGGCCTATCATCTCGAGCGGGAATTCACTCCAAGTCTGAGTCGCTGTTTGTGTGTGGCCACAGACATTGACGGTTCGTCCTGTGCCTCTAACTCCTCATAATGCTCGTATTCACTGAGCAGCTCTATATTCTTTAAGACACCAATCGCGCCATTCACTATGCCAACCTCAACGTCAATGTTCGTTTTAATCCTGTAAGGGTAACCCACTGCAAGCGGGATTTTATAAGGCAGTCCACCCAACTCGACGACACTCATTTTGTGAAGCTTTTGACGGGCTGTAGCAGCTTCCGTCTGATTCTTGTAGCCGATCAAAGTGTCGTCGGTGACGTTGTATGTCTCTGTTTAGATAGCACTGCTGTTGTATGAGTCCACGCTTTGATTTTGATGATATAAAGGCACAACGCCGATCATGTTCATATCGCACCACTGTTGGGTTCTAAATCGCGACTCAATGAGTTTAATTTAATCAACGTCGAGTCACTATCCGTTGCCGACTTTAGTAAGTATAGAAGATAACGTAGCGTTACTTTGCCGCATTACATGCTGTAGTGTATAGTAGTTTAATGATGGCCAGAGCACGGCACCACCTATCATGTTGTGTGGGGCCCGATACACGGGTGTCGCATTAACTGGCGGTAATTGGCGAGAGTCACTGCAGAAGAAAATAGTCATGCCGCCAAACGGTTGATCATGTGCGCCAGTGATCTCTTGTAGACGTAAGTTAATCTTGTGTAACACATCTTAAACAATCATGCTAACCTCGTCTATTATCACGCATTTTACACCAACAAACATATTTCTGTAATTTTTCTGTATCTCTCTTGACATTGTTCCAGTTCGACGCGATTGTGTAATTTTGAAAGCAGAATGCACAGTTACGCCTTGGATATTGACGGCGTCTTTGCCGGTCGAAGCACACGCTACGAACGCGTTAGTCAAAGAGTTGTGTTGCACTGTGAAGCGATTATATATTTCCATTGCGAGTTTCAGCACATAGGTCTTACCGCTACTGGCAGGGCCAGTGAAGAAAACCTGGGTCGGTTCCGAGTTGTGTGTGTGTAGGCGATGTATCGCCACCAGAAGTATTTCTCGTTGACCAGAGTTAGTGCTACGCATCATGCGACAGAAGTCGGCTTTGGCCATTGCATTCGATCGCCGGCGAACTGCAGACACGGATGTCACCATAGTCGCAGCATCGAAATCATCTGCATTTTCTACGCCACCTTGTTGTATTATACTCTTCACAAACTCCTCGCGCTGATTACGGGAACCTAATGAATCTTCATCGTCAAACTGATCGTACATCCTCCGCAGTTCCTCAACCACACGTTCGATGTCAATGTTCGATTCGTATTGCTTACGCTTCTCCATTATCTCAGCCTCTCTGGCATCGTAAGTCTCCATAAATACATTACGGTCAATTATGTCGACTGCCTCACAGCGAAATGGAACATATAACATGACCATCTCTCGTTTGTGGTTCACAATATCATCGGTCTCGTACGATCTATACCGTATAACCCTACAACAATCTCTTTTACGATATGCGACTGAACGTGCATTAACATTTTCTACGTCATCCACGTCATCTTCACTGCACTCTTCGTTGTCACCATCGTCGTCACCTTGACGTTTTCTCTTTCTGTTACCGACAACCGTATACCAAGCGACAAAGTCAGCCCAACATATCGACTCTAACTCTGTGGGCCTATCCTCGTAACGCTAAATCATGGTTTTGGTTCAGATGTCAGTGCTGTTCTCGTGTAACCTTTCTCCGTCCATCACGTGCTTACGCTTGTGAGTCTTCTGTCTCTCATGTGGCCAAACAGTAGGAATGTAAGCAACGTCAACGCTGGCTACACTCATTTTTTGGTAAAATAAGAACCATGCAGCCTCTTGCGATGAGATCTCAACCGTGTTGAGTAACTTCATGCTGAGTTGTTTCAACAACTGTAGATATTATTTCTCCGAGTGTTCATCGTGTAACTTCATTAGCTCACGATGTAGATTGCTAATGCCTCGATTTGACTTATTAACGTACTCAACTACGTAAGCCGCATAGCTGTACTCTTCAAGTATGAACTGCAAGTCGGTATTAGAACCCAGTGTTTGTGCGATCCATGGATTGAAAGTGTTGGTATACATTTCTGTGAAGTCACGTTTAAACATTAACGTTGGCCGACGTAACGTAGACCGAATTATATCCAAATACTTTGCCTTCGTTATACCGTGCTCGATATAGAACTCGTTAAGTGTGTCATAATGTTTTTCCTCTAGTAGCTTACGCAGTTTAGCTGCCTTTAATTGGAAACCGCTGCGACGACTGTCGTTGACATCAGCAGTAGCACACATGTTTCGCTCATCGGCCAGTAGGGTATATTGAAACGGCATGTGGTTTCACCTCGTTTGGTGCAAGTAAATGTATAACGGTGAACTTGATTATTGCACTGATCCCCCGGCAAGTCATCACGACCAACAGAACATAGATCGGCGACCAATTGAATGGTATTAGTCATGTTTTCCGACACGGTCTCACGATTATCACAATCGAGCCACAGAAGAATGTGCGCATGCGGACTACCATGGTGTTGAAATTCAATTCGTTGAAAGAAGTCCACGACACGATATTTACCAAAGGGATTCATTTTATTCTTTGATTGCAGCAACGCCATTACACAGTCTACCAGATTATTGAAATAGATGCAATACGTAACGGGATCTTCGTTGACCAAGTTACAGCGCATGGACCGAGTTAAGTCTACTAGTGGATCGGTTACGCTTACATCGGTAAACGCATCCCTCAACTCATGCAGTATCTTGAGAAGATTCAGCCAACGTATTTCGTTAGAACTCAGTGTAAGGAACATCGGCAGCTTGCCCAGCTGGCGTATCATCACGAAAAGATCCTTCTTGCGATCCATCCAATACTGCACAGAATTTGGTAAAGATTTGAGAAATGCAAGGTTCCTATCGAAACACTCATCGACGAACGTAGATCTTGCAGCATTTTGCGAGTGATATTGGCAATCTCTGGTGTGCATCGAAACATACTATATATGCCTTCGACGACACGCAACCGCAAGATTTCCATGGCCATGTACAAAATGTGCTCGGGTGTGACACCGTGACGATCACTTCTTCGTATTTCGCTTGTTGCAATCATGAACGGGGTAACGCGCACATCCGAGTTGAACTGCCTGTCAGTACCGTAGTATATCAAAGGAAACGATAGTTCTTCGGCATACATGTCGTAAATTATGTTCATCGGCGTTGATTGCTGACCTGGAGCAATGTAGAGACAATGTTCTTCATTCCAAAGCTTAGTGTGCTGCCTTGCAAGCAGAACCTCCGACGCCGATGCACTTCTGTCACACTGTATATTCTCGATCGGATCATCATCAGTGACGTTGGCTGGCACACAATTGGTTACTGTGTTAGCATAAAACGAATCCCAGTGTACTGTAATCTTGTAGTGCTTATACAATGGTTGACCAAGTAAGAATTGTAGCCAGGTTTTTACCACTGGCTTTTTGACCACGCCGCTCAGATACGTTGATTTATGTAGGATGTTCTTCTTTATGTTAACATTGAACGCCTGATCATCGTCCAATTGACTCGGTAGCTGTTACACCATTGTGTCCACATCCACGGGTACATTAATAACTTGTCCGATGATACCATAGCTGCCGTCGTAACGTAACCTACGTATCTGCATGAATGTCAGTCGCGGTGATACAAGACGTGCACTGATCGGATCTAATGGGGACAACCCGTGTTGCTTAGGTGGATACACAAAACGGTTCGAGCGTGACAACGTGGGCACTTTGTCCGAGTCTAGTGATTTTTTACACGTACCGCACAGTTTAAAGTCAGCTACTGGCTCTTCAGGGAAAGTATTTTTAAGCAGTGGTAAGTGTTTGTCTGTTGTTAGCTTCAATGAGCGCAGAAACCATAGACGATCACACACATCACACTTATGTCCGAATGGATTGTTGACAAACGTCGTAGTGAAACGTGCACTAGCACTGCCCAATGTATCTTCATAATCGACTATCGAACACAATCTATGCCTATACAGTCCGTTGTCGATGTAGAAGCGATTTCATCATCCACTTGCATAATTTCAACCGCCCCAGCTGCAGATGTACTGGCACCGTCGTTGATCCGCTTGGCCGCATTCATTCTTTTACGTTCCCGGCACTTCTTGACTAGGTCATATGATGTTTTATTATTACCATTCGATTGTTATTGAGAAGCCCTTTCCAACCATATACAATCTCTGTATTTGGTTTTGGCTTTTCGACGCGTATAGGTCGACATTATATATTTTTGATAATATATTTTTATTCTAACACCTTATTATATTCACTGTCACTACTTTAAACTAATGTTTTATATACAATAGATAGATTTTTGATAATATTTTTTTTATTCTAACACCTTATTATAGTCACTGTAACTACTTTAAGCTAATGTTTTATATACAATAGATAGATTTTGACGACAGCTGACTATTAAAACCTATACGAACATCGTAGCTTCTCCGAGTCAAAAGTTATACTAATTGCAAATCTCGATACGCAGCAAAATAACCTCAAAATGGCGGCGCTTCCCCCTCCACCGTGCTCGATGCGTCACTGTTCTCGCGTATTGTAATGCATTCTTTGTTCCCTTAGCTATCCAGTGGTATAATTTAATTTTGGATGTAGAGGATAGATTAAAAACTACAACGCCAAACTGTATCCCCCGATTTGGTTATCATTAGGTTTTTTGGATTGCCCCCGTATGGTAACAAATTTAAAGACGTATTCACGTCAAATTCACTAACGTATGCCTGGAAAGAAAAAGGAAATTTATAAATGAAGTGGGCAATCCTTGTTCTATCCGGTTGAATTTTGAATCCCTGGCTTCAGTGTCGTAGTCATGCCAGTAAGGTTACGGAACATACACTTCATTTACACTGAACATTAGCAGTCTTACCTTGGCCGATCACTGTATGTCCATAATAGGTCTAAACAGGTCTAAACCTGGTCGATAACTGTTTCGGACTAGATAGGAAAAGTCCAGATGAATTTATTGACAAGGCTAAAAATAAATGGAAGCTCTCTCTAGATATATAGTATAATATTCTACGACAAAAAAGATATACCTCATTTAATTAGATTATTTTAATTTATTTCATACGGGACACTTACGTTCCAGGCACAATGGTCATCCATGGCCGGGATTTTGGGACTTTAATTCCAGTCTGGTGCACTTGGAAAGGTTTTATCTTGCTGGTTTTTCAATCCTCTCTCCATGCTAACAAGGATACACTTACTCTGGACCACCACCTCATCTCTACCCCATAGAATAGGTCGTTCATAGCTCTCGTTTTTGTATAGGCCTACGTACATAATTAAATAATATTATTTTAAATACATTTGCAAAATGATTCCTGGACACGGGAATTGAACGCAGTACCCTTGATTTCACATTCCATTGCTCTACGACAACTATATCAAGGATGTTTCCCGTACTTAAGGTCGTTCATCAATCCTAATAGATTAAGGCAGAGTATGCGATGAACGTGTGAGATCGTCAAAACCACAGCCATCAGTGACATGGGACCATCTTTTTATCCTGTCACTTAAATTGTGCATTAATAACGATGTATTATTACTATTAATGAATGACCCTAAAAACGGGAAAAAACTTGGCTGGCTCAGTTTTGGAGCAATTTTATGATAAGCCAAAGGTACCAGGTTAGATCTCAGTTTACAGAAGTTTTTAAAAGGTATTTAAATATTAAAAAAATGCTGTCACTGGTTACCCATTTCTGGGTAACGCATCGGAAATCCCATGGCAAAGTTTTGGACTTCCTGCATAACGCTTGCCGTTACACATGGAGGTGACAACTCCTCTTGTTTCTGAACTAACCCGAGCTATCCCGAACTATTCTATAACAGACTACCCGAACATATGACCAGTGGGCCTATCCCGGAGATGTTGCGAGTTTATCTTACTACGGTGAATCTCGTCATGTTCAACTCGAACTCGTAATTTCATATCCGTAAAGTAGCCATTCCTGAGTTAATAATCTCGCAATTCGTGTTGAGTCTTCTAATTTCGTATTAAGCGAAAAATTCCGAACTTCCGGTGTCAAAAATTGTGATTTGAGATTTACTTTATAGCTGTGTGAACGCACCCTTCAGCCATTTAAACAATAGAATAACAAAAATGTTGTCTTCGACATCTTCGTTTTATCTCGGTTTTATTTTTTGTTGGTTAAGGTTAGCTCGATAAAGTCTAAATAAAATTGGATTGGAAGAGAATAAGCAAAGAGCAAAAGCAGATTACACTTTATGTATGTTTCTTTGTTTCGCTAAATGATTAAATAAAAAGCTATTACTAGTATAACTTATTACATCATGTATGATATATCTTAATAACTTTAATAGGTACATAAAAAGCCAAAATTAAATAACATACAGCATATGGATGGAATGCCTTTCTATTTGAATAAAACCGTTTATTAAGCCTGAACAAATTAATAAATTTCTTATCACTCAGCTCAAAAGCGTCTTCGCGTTCACGAAATATACGTGGCATTCTATTAAATTCATTTTCAAATTCTTCAAGTTCTCTTATTATCAAATAGTAAGGCTATGTTTACGCCATTTTACATTTTGTCCAACAACAAATATTTTCGAACTATCTGTTGCGATATTGACGATTCCGAGAGGTAGAACCGCAGTGAGATCTATCCGAATGAAAAAATCTCAATCCGTAACGAATTTTTTTTCAAGAATAGCTAAATAGAAAAAGTTTCGAGATTGTGTCACGTGAACGACCAATCTCGCAGTGGAATCAACTCGAAACATCTCGGGGATAGGCCCACAGCTAAAGGAAAACGGGAAGGGCTGACTGTTCCTCACCGATGGATGCCATATGTTCTGCCAACTATAGCATTGTATGGTTAACCTTTTGTAGTTTATCTTACTCAAAAACGAAATTAAAATATATCCTAATTTGGGTATGAAGAACACTTTGGGAAGCCCTTTTTCCTACTATAATCCTACCTTATGGTAGTATTCTGATAGTAAAAAGGCCTTTCAAATAAACCTTCCTACTTAAAATTCCTATTAGATGGATAAGCAGATTCGGTAAGCAGCACTGAGAGGAGGTTGGTGGATAACAGCCGTCCCGGTCTGCCATGTGGAGAACTCTTTAATGTCACCCGTTACCAATAATAGTTTCCACAAATCATAAATAATATATACGGATAAGACTAAATGATGTGTTATTTGTGTAGGGCGTTTACACCCCTAACTGATTGGGGGAATCAACCGGCCTGCTTTGAGGGTGTCGGCAGCTGTTACTTGATCAGGCAAGGATGTTAAGGCTAAAAGGGTTCAGTTTTTAGACCTTGTGTGTCCTTGTAGACTTGTCAAGACGCATTCACTCAGCCAAGCATTATATATTTGGATGTCTTTTTATAGTCGTCACCATATTTACATAACTTGTTAGCCGTTACAGCCGATTATCTGAAATATTAGATACAAGATTACGTTTGAACCATAAATAATTTTAAGTGCAGTTTTCATAATTCTTCACTCGACATAGCTAATTTATTTTCAAATATTTAATTCTATATTTTATGGTAATGTTTTTTAAATATTATAAAGTGGTTTCACTGATCTTATTTCTCTTTTTTTTAAATAAATAATATATAACGACTGGTTCAAGTTATATATTTGTTATTATCTTCCCAAGGTATTTTATTAATCATTATTATTATTAGTACCGCGTCTTACTACCCGTTCGGGTTATACGCACCTACGATAATGTGTAATGGTAGGGTGAGTGTGATATGAAATGAAGGACCTACAGTTTAACGTGGAATCCGAACCACGGTGGAGGCCTGGAATTCCCCACATTCACAAGTTGTGATTAATACACGTCTTGTCAGAGGTGAAGGAAGGGTTTGGTAATCAGATAAATCTTTACTGGGACCGAGGAATGAACCCCGGCCGCCAGCACAGAAGTCTGACACCTTAACCCTAGACCGCCAGGTCACGATTATTTTATTAATCCTTTGGAGTGAGACTTTAGTTTAAGTTTTACAAACCAAGCAAGCGTAAGAGAATGGTAAGCCACCATTCATTTGAGAAGAAAATAGGGCAACTGACTAAATTATAAACTATCCTCTGGAAGGGAAATGCTATAGCTTTGTTTGGTTGTTAGAGTACATACTGAGCTAAATATCTTTGTTTCGACCACTAACTAGGACCTGCAATTTATTACTTATAATTTGGTTAACTATTAGCTTTAATAGGTGTTAAGGTGTGAGTACAGAGAACGCAAGTTAAGGTAAATGCTTTTGTGATTTTTATAGCAAAGGTTTTTGGCTGAAATAAATAAAATATTGCTCCAGTAGAAAAATAGCATTTAATTTTCCTCACATGGGGATATCCACATTTGTTGAATATCTGTCATGAGCATACCAGCATTAGATTATACTTTGTGATGAAGAGAGAAAGTTGTCATTAAATTCCAAGACACCCCTGAAAGATATTCAATAAATTTTAAGGTCATCACGTGAAGAAAATTAAATAATGTTTCTACTGGAGTGTTATTTGATTTCTTTTGATAAATAAAAGTTTTGACAGGCACACGTTTGGATTTCATGCAAATATTCTTTGGTCCTTGTTGTTTTGATCCAGTTTTACGTTTTTAATAAACGAGAAATCCTTATTTTCGACTTCCTTGGGTTGATTATTCCCAGCTTTTAACCTCAAATGGAGTGGGGGGGGGAGGGGGGGGGGTTATNTATGGTCGGATTGAGCTGTTTCTCTCGCTGTAAAAAGCACGAAGCCCAAAGTCTGCCTTCTTCAAATTTCACAGTGAAACCGTTCCTTTAATTCATAAAAGACTTAAAAAAATTTAATTAGCCCAGAAAAAAGAATTTAAAAAATCTAAATTAATAAGAATAATTTCAAAATTTGGCAAAAACTATTTCATTCTATTCTGACTAAACCAACCCTTTTTGGCCAGTATTTATGAACTAGTTCTTAGGCCTGTCTACGACAAATTGATTATAGTAATAACCAACCTAACAAAACCTAATCTTCAATTGATAAGAACATGGCAGGTTGGGTGTAAAAAGTAGGCTACATTTCTGTCAGTTGTTACGTGAGGGGATAAAGTAAGAGTGAAATAAAGTGATTTATTTTTATAAAATAAAATAAAATTGATAGTCTGGCACATTTAGCTTCCATCCCGTGGTAAATAAAGTTTACCGTTGATAATTAAGACTAATTGGGGATTGAACTAATCCGGATTATCAATTTTTCCGGATTCTAAAAAAAAAGTGCCTATAACAAAAAATTTAAAAAATATATGCACAGACGGGAATACATATTAAAACTCATTGTTAGGGTGGATATATTCTCACTTTATTTAAACAACGAACATTAATATTGTTTTATTTTTGCTAAACATCATACATTCTCAAGGAATATAATAAGGCAAAAAGCTATTTTCGAAATAACTCTCAATTTTATTAAGTGTTGAGGTGCGCTTTTTGGCGGCCGTGTCTCTGATATTAATACTACTTTGACTATTTTTATAAATAGCATTTTTTCTTGGAAACCAATATTATCGACGATCCAGATTATTGATATTCGAAACTATCAACGCTCTACTTTACTATAATTATGCAAAGTTTTATTTTTTCTAGGTCATCTAGGGGATTCTGGAGGACGCAGAAAGAAACACACATACACACACACATTAGGAAGTCATATTATGTATATATTTGCTCGTGTTGTAGGTTGTCTTGGCGGCAAGAAGGGGGAGGGAGGTTCTGGGGGCGTAGCTGGTCATCTGGCTGCTCATTGAGGATGACTGCCACGTACTCGCTGTGAAAGGCAGGACAAGCACGCTACCCTCTTCTTTATTAGGAAATACTTCTGAGCCAGAAGGCTAGCGCTACTGCCAGTATTATAAAACTTCTCGATAAAAAAAATGGAGGACAATCCACCTTCTTAAATACATTTCAATATCATACGTCCCACATCGGTAGGCAAGAGGAATAAACGTCAAGTACATCTAGTCTGTCTTGCCGATTATGGGGAGGTCAGGGTTCAAATCTCCGCTGTATTAACCAAATGTATTTACCTAAGTAGTTTCCCTCTCTTCTTACACGTAAAGGATAGCTCATTTATTATGAATTTCACCTTACTCATCTCTAATTCACTAGCATAGTTAAAAAAATATATATCACCTGGATGGATAGTAAGACGTTGTATGGCAAAAAACTAAAAAAACATAATCATATCATCAATATTTAATGCAATACAATTATTAACTAACTAAAATTAAATGTCTTTCATTTAAATACACATTTTAAATACATTCTCAACAATCAAATTATCAAACTTTAATACAATACAATTATTAATTAACTAAAACTAATTGTCTTTTATTTAAATACATTTTTCAACTATTGAGGGATAATTAAGAATATCTCAATTTATAGATTAACATACTTGTGTGAATAAATGCATTATTAAGACGAGAGGTGGATAAATATTTCGATAGCTGGTACAGTTAACTGCATTTTTATTTTTATCTTGATATTTTTAAAGGTCCACCATATTCTCTAAATAAGTTGATTGTGTTTAATTAATTTTGTGCCTACATGTGACCAAAATGAAGCTTTTTAGTGGTAAAATTATGCTAGTTATAGTTATTTCATTATGGTTTGTCATTATAATCTATATTAATTTGAATGGTTAACTTGAACATAAGTAACTATCACAGGCATAATGTATGTGTGCAAAAAATTAATTCTGTTTATATGAGATAGATATATATATATACATATTATATATATATATAATTATACATAGATGTTACACACTTTAAGTGAAACTGCCCACTTAACGAATTGGCTAGATTTAAGTCCATTCCGTCAACAAGCCTCTTCTCTTGACCATTTCATGAACTGGGCTAAAATTGCATGAACTCTTGGCCATTTTATCAACAAGAAATTATTGTCTTATTCTCTAAATGGTTAACAGAAATTTGTTTTCAGATATATGTTAAGAATTATAAACTAAGCCAACCTAACTAAACCTAGCCTTCCATTCTAAAACTCTAGATTAGACTTGTTATTTGCTTGTCCATTTTAAGGACGCTAAAACTCGTCCATTTCCTGAATTGGGTAGCTTTTGTAGATGCCCAGTCCATGAACTAGCCAGCACAACGCTACCCAATTCATGAACCAGACGATTTTTTTTCCTGTTTCGTGAAATGGTCAAGCGAAGCTTTAAACTTTTGGACTAGGCAAAAATTTGACCAGTTCATGAAATATTCAATTTAACTTTAGGGTGCACCACGTCTTTATACTTGCTTGCGTGAAATGAGAGTTGGAAACCATTTAAGAAAAAACATTCTCAGTATACTCTGTTGGGATTCGCGTTCCAGTCTTTGTCACCAGCAACCCAGTTGAGCGTGAGCGTTTCAACTTAGACCATGTCATAAACGTTGCAAATTTTAAATAGGTATTACAAGATTAATTTTAGGGCACTAAGGGCTTACAGTACTTTGAAAATTGCACCACATTACATTAGTTCCTGTAGGCGTAGTTTTATTTTGGTTTGTTCTTTAATGCACATTATCTTAGACACTATGTTTGGTTTGAAAGTCGGTGTTACAAATTTCCTTAGATGAAAGAAAAAATCAATTCCAGCTATTTTATAAGAATAATATTATAACATGGTTAACATTAAAAATCTTATATCAAAATAACCTTTAAGAAAATAAAAATCCCTTGAACATAACAAACTTTTTATTTTCTTAATTTGGTTTAGTAATTATTAATTGGATTATAAAGATTGCAATATTTTTTATCTCACTTCCTCTTACCTCCCATCCGGGCTTTTTCCTTACACATTTTAATTATGTCTGTACTGTAGGGATGACGAAGGTAGAGTTTAGAGGAAACACCTGTATTGGCGTGGAGAGAGTAGAAAACTATTTAGTTTTTTTTTAAATTGCGTCTTACTACCCGTTTGGGTTATACACCAACTATTTAGTTAGAACAACTATCAGTCCACCCAGCCAGGATTCATTCCCTGGTTTATCCGCCACCGGTAAAAAAAAGAAGACGAGCTTGACATTTAGTTTGCGTGCCCGCCGATGTGGTTAACAGGTTTCTGAGTAGCACTGAAGCCAAGATTATTTGTACGACTTGTAATTATCTGACCGAATGTGTGGTCTAGTAGTCTGAGTTCTTGTATACAGATCTAGAGGTCTCGAGTTCGATCCCTGGCGCTTCCAGAACTTCTCCGTGAAGCTGTGGGTTTGAAACGGGGTCAAACTTAGCCTCTTGATGACTAATGAGGAGCTCCTTGAATAAATAAGTTGCAGTTCCAGTTTAGAAAATTGATATTGACGGTTGGAGGGCTATTGTGCTGACCACATGACACCTTTTACTCGCAAATGTTGGTACTATGGCCGCTCGCTCATTACAGTTTGCCTGCAGGCACGCACCATGGAGTCTTGTAAATATCTACATCCAATATCGTCATGCTAAGGAAATACATCATTACACAATCACTAAGGTTAAGAAAGGTCAGTCAAAGAGAATGGAGTTGACTATTGAAGTGGAGCTTTTGAACTGATGGCCAAATTAAACTCTAGGATTTGGTCAGAGGGAAGTACAATTGAACTACGTTCCTATTTCCCACGGCCAGTAAATGTTTGTGGAAACATCTTAGGTCACATTTGACTAAGTCTGCTGAAAAGGGTTCGATAGTTTTGATTAATTTTTGCCTCACCTGTCAACTTGATAGTCAAATATATCACTATACGAGGATGTATCAAGTTGAATCACCTCAAAACATCTTTATAAAAATTAAATCAACGCAAATTAAATAATACAATTACGCTACTGGCTAATTTTGTTTGGGTTAGAGATATAGTATAGAAATATACGCAAGACCGAGGTCAAAATCATTTAATCTGTGACCCAAATTGGTGGGCACATAGGCTAAGGTGTCAGGAATATCGAGTTTGGTTCACCGTGATGGAAAAGTTGGGGTTCAAATCTTGTTTGGGAGCACTGAGAGTGGTTTTTCATAAATGGTTTATCACTCTCCACTAAAATTTGGGTATACCTCAACGATATTTACAGTCAGACCACAAAAAAATTATGGACCTATTATTCCAAACTTAGAAATAGCACACCCTACGGTAACTTTGGAGAGTCCCGAATATGCTTTCTCAGTGCATGCCGATTCTTTCTAGACCAACTGACGCAATTATGCTTATTTACTTTTCCACTAACATGAAATGTGGCTTCGAACGAGAAAATGAACAAAAAAAAAGTCTCTTTGTGTCATTTCCAAGAAAACTTGTGCAACTTACTCACAGGCAATTTTATCAGCATCAAAAAGCGCTTGTAAAATTTTAATGTGGTTTATCCTTATCACTAAATCAAAATTGATAGTTCTGTGAAGACTTGGCTCAGAACTCCCGATTTCCAGTGATCTGTGACTTGACTACTTTGGAAAATTCAGCATTGCTTCTTGAACGCGTATGATGTTAGCCTACCTTAAGGTTGAACACTTTCAGGTCACCTGCTGTTTTCCATAGTCATTTGCAACATCCTGTGCGCACAAATTTCTCATGTATTCAATAGATAGCTAGATGGCTTGTGGAATCCTTTAAGTACGATGCTTGAAATGTATTCCTCACCACTGATGGTGACTAAAAGACTTCCATCCAACATTTTAGAAAACATTCTAAATGAATCTTTCGTAAGGAGTAAATGAATTAAATATATGCTAAGACTTAGATATTGCATCATCCTGTCAGTTAACATCTACGAGTTGTAGAAACACATTGTGTTCCATCATTTAACGACGTTTGTTTGTTTGTTTGAATATTGTTACTCCGATTACTTTTTCAATGTTATATTTTACATGTTATATATTACCCAATCAAACCGTTGTATTATTCAATATTATTTATTAGAGTCTTTAATTCTGATTTTACAGTTCCATGATTATGGTATGATAACTCGAGTACCGAAATATTTCGGCTAATTAAGCTTCCAGAAATCTACATCAAAACTCTAACACCTAAAGGAGTAGCAGGACAATCAATCATAAAAGACTTAATAAAACAACATCTAAGTCTTAACGTATATTTACTTCCATCCAAGCTGAAATCTTACTTCATTCTTTCAAACTATGTCATGTCTTCATATTTAGTCTAAAACAAAAGAAAGAAAATTTACACGATATTTTGCTCATATAAGTGGTAACAACTTTTTGACTAATCCTGTATAAGCAGCAATAGGACCTGGTGACTACATAATATAAGGCGTAACTCTCGTAATAAACTGGACTGTTGAAGACGGAGAGCTCGGGTCTTGAAAACCGGTTGGGTGTACTGATGGTGGTTTTTACAAGATTGGTTTCCACTCTCCTCTTTATGCAAATGCTCGTATAATTCCTCTAATCCTCATCCCATCTCATTAGCTTGATTAGTGCATATGCGTTTCATCCAAGCGGGTAGTAAAACGTGGTGCTAAGAATAAATTTAAAACTCGCCTCGGTGGCGTATTTGGCTAACGCGCTAGTCGTGTTGAGCTCGACTGCTGAGGACGGGGAGATCGAGGTTCGAATCTCGGTCGTGTGAACTGAGGGTGGTTTTTCCTAAATGGTTTTCCACTCTCCCTCCACGCAAATGCGGATTCACTTCCTCTAATTCAACTTTCCCAATTCCTAATCTATTAGAGTAATTAGTACTTAAAGCGTATAACCCGAACGAGTAGTAAGACGCGGTGATAAAAAATAATTAATTTAAAAATGGTGTTTCCTGGATAGAGCATAAAAAAATACAGTGAAAATAAACATCCTGATTATAGCTGGGCAATGGGCATGAGTGACCACTACCCTGCTGGGTAAGGGTTTATCTTCCTAACAAAATGGTTACTACTACCACCACCCTGACATTTATTATGTCTTATACATAATACTAATTATTAATGCTAGGTAATATACACGTTTGTAGACACAATGTTAGGGTTGCAATATCTAAATGCTACAAATGAATGTATCCAATTTGTAACATTTTATTTTTATTTCTTTTCAGATCCTTACCGAGATAGAAGTAAGATAAATGTTTAGGCCCCAACCTAGCTACAGCGTGCACCATCTAAGCAAGTGTCGGCAGCCGAAATAGCTACTTGCACAACTTCATGTAACGTATTTTATTGAGTGGACTTAGTCGAACAATAACGAAACGTGTCGTACTTAGAACTATGCTGACCCACCGTTGGGATTTTGTGACGTATTTGTGTTTTTAAATAGAGCTTAGTTTTCAACTTGGCCATAAAATATTAGTATCCTCATCAATTAGCTCTAATGATAGCAACGTGTCATTTCCAAAACATTTTATTCCTAACATAATTTAATATAATTTTGTTTTTTAAACATTGGACTGGGACATTGGACTTTTCTTGGGAAAGTCTTAATCATATTTATTGTTTTCTAAATTATGTTGGGAACTATAATTTTTCCTAGCTTTTAGAATTTTTTAAATACCTTATATTAATGACTTATACCGAAAGTATAGAAATAATTTATAGATTTATCGTCTGGACAGTCATGCATATATAAAAAAAGATTCACAAAAACTAAATAATTTTAAATATACTTGGACATAATTTTGTCGTTTATATAATTATGTAAAACTTACAAAAACAATTTTTTGTTTCATTTGCTAAGAATATATATATATGTGTGTGTGTGTGTATACATATATATCTGCTTGCACCGAAAGTAAATTTAACTATTATCATTTACAAAAGTCAACTCAATCCCCATATTAGCTATTTTTTTATAGTACTGATTTCTGATGTGTGATTTTTAAATTATTTCTGTCCAGATCAAATAATGAGAAACGTTCTATATTCATATATTTATAATACCTAAATAAATCATTTGGTTAAATTCGTCAATAATAATCAAAAACTAATTGTTTCGTCGTATATAGTATGCAACCTGATAATAGATCTTTGAATAATTACATTTAGACTCTTTATATATAATTTTTTTTAACTATAAATATTCTCGATTGCTTTACATGGCCATTGTCATTATGGAATTAATGGCACTTATTTTTTAAGTTTTCACGTAGTAAAAATCTTTTTATAGAAAAAAAGGGAGACTTATTTCTTTTGATGCTAATTAAGGAGATCAATATTAAAAATAAAGTAGTGTTTCGTATAGTATTTTCTTGCATCTCATTTTAAAAAGATACAACAAATTTCAAGTCAAATTACCTAATATTACTGACAGATATTTAAAAAATATTATCTTATTAAATGCTGAATATAACATAAGGTTCAGCTCTTAGACCAATTTTTTATTTGTATGTGAGATTTTTAAATGTTAAAGCTGGATAAATGAAGGCGGGTATTTCTACTCGACCAATTACGATTCTCCATTTTATTGTCAATTTATTTATCTTCAAAAGTTATACTATTATTGTGATTTGTGTACACCCCTATAAATAACTTTTAAGAGTGGGTGTCGTGTGTTTTATTCTCTTCCTTTTCCACCTGCGAATCCTATTTCCTTTTCAATGTAGACACTAAACCTTAAGGTGGAGGAACCGACAAAATGTTGGGAGAATAAATGCTACAAACCATAAACTTATATCACTTTTAAAACGAGCAGGCACTTCAAAATACAACAAAACTTTATTTTTATAGCTGATGATAAAATAAATTTTGATAATGGTAATTGAAATTTTTTAATGACATATGAATTCATGTTTTTGATTTGAATTATTTTATAACAAAGATGACCTTCTCTAACTTTAGCTGCCATGGTTGTGTTTTGTAAACTTAAGTGACTTGCAAAGTTTAAGGCCATATTAATTAATAAATACAGTCTAGAGATGAAAAAAATATCAATAAACAATAAAACATATTTTATGTTAGTCGACCTTAGTGGTCTTGGGGTATATTCTTGCCTCAGGACTTGATGGTACAAACCCAGCCGAAGTCGATTGTTTTTTCTTGATGCGATAACAATTTGTAGCACAACTTCTTTCGGGGGGAAGTAAAGCCGTTGGTCCCATGTCAATTGTGACATCCAAACTAACCCTGAAAGATTTGTGACAACACCCTACTCGGCAAAATTGGTAATTTCTTTCGCTCTCGTTTGCCGAATTTCAGTGTGGAAGGCAACACTTTCTAAACTCTCCTAGTACATGAGATTTCTATCAGATGGTGCAAGCAGCACTAACCAGCTGAAGGGCTGAGTGCATGACTAGCGCGGGGTTGATAGAAATAACATCAAACCATCCTTTGGACTGTTGATTAAGGAGATCAAACCATCCTTTGGACTGTTGATTAAGGAGATCAAACCATCCTTTGGACTGTTGATTAAGGAGAAGTCTTTATTAGTGACGTCAACTACATCTGGCATATGATTTACCGGGATAAGGCCAGATGTAGCAAGGTTGTTTTCTCTAAATAGCTATAAACTTTTCCTCCCGAAAATTTGGGAACCTTTTTATTCTCCCCTGTGATTCAAACCCTACATTTCCAGGTCACCAGAAAACCAACCAAAACGAATTCAACACCTTTGTCCGCGTTGCTAACAGATGCGAGTTAAAAATGATAAATAATGCTTTTAAAGATGATGGCTGTTGTTTTTTTTCAATGCACGTCAGTCAGCTCGTTTTATAATTTTAAGCACGCACGTTTGTTTCCCAAGGCGTTCTTTCAAGCAAGTCATCCAAGAGAGGGTATGTTGGCGGGCGTGAAGAAGAAAAGTGATTCTTGTAAATCAACACCTTAGGGACCCACATCAGTGGCCGAGCACACTAAGGCATCACTCTCGTGTTAGACTGACCTGCCGAAGATGGGGCTATTGGGGCTCGAATCCTGGTTGAGTCTACTGAAAGTGTTTATTCCTAAATAGTTTCATAACCTCCTTCTCCGAAAATTTGATTATAGTACTTGTAAACTGCTTCCTTCCTAATCCCTACACCATTAAAGTAGTTCTATTAGTTTCGTATAACCTGAACAGGTCGTAAGACGTGGTGATAAAAAAAAACACCTTGAGGCTATCTTACGGGCCACGTGGTCTAACGCGCTATTCTCGTGTTGGTCTATACTGCCGAAGACGGGAGATTGGGGTTCGATTCCTTTCGGGGGGTTTTCATAAATGGTTTTACACTCGGCTTCCATGCAAATTCGGGTGCATTTCCCCTCAATTAAGCCAGTATAAGTAGAACATAGGCCTATAACCTGAACGGATAGCAAGATGGGGTGCTTAAAATAAATAAATATCTCACGGGGCCCCTTCAGACGGGACCACTTAGCAGCGCCACTTTTTGTTGCCACCACTAGCGGCGAAGTCAACTACTCAGACCAGAGGGTTCAAACCCGTTCGGGGTTGATGGATTTTTCTTGGGTGATAAAAGAACGTAGCACATCTTCCTTCGGAGGGGAAGTAAAGCCATGTAGATTGTGACATGTAAAAGAAACCTGGAGGGTATGGCAAAATGTATAGGCTTTTCGGTCTCGATCATAGAAATTATTGTGTGCTGATATAATAAGTCGGTTCAGATAAAGCACGTTAAATAACTCAAATAATTAATTTTAAAAAACCCTATCTTAAAATTATAATAACTATAAAGATAAAACTAAAATGAAATACAATTTTAGGTCTGACTTTTTTTTTTGTCTAGAATTATGAAAAATATAATTTGCATCTAGGGTTTGAGTGATAGGCATTAAACCTTGTGTTGAAACTACTCGCATAATTGATGAGAAATGTGTGTATATAACGACAGGGGCGGATATAGATCATTTTTATAGGGGTGGGGGGGTCATAATTTTAAACAACATAGTTACTTACAATGTTAGATTGTTGTTTAAAGCCGTATGATAGTTTCTCATTCATATTTAATCTTGTTTTAAACCATAATCATCCTCCCAAATTTAAAAAAAAAAGTTTTATAAACCATTTGGAGTGGACCTCCTTCAACAATTCTTTGAAAATTCGTTCGTTCTAGAAGCTATGGGTAGTATTCGCCCCGAGTTTTTTAATTAAATTATTTTATAAGCTATTTAAATTGTCCCTCACCCAAAGTTTTTTGAAATTTGGATGCCCCTCAAAGCTATTTATAGTGATCCTCACCTTAATTCTTTACGCTAATTAGATACCTTTAGAAGATAATCTTTGAAGTGGTCTTCCACCAACAAAGTTATTAAAATGGAATCATTGCGGAAACTAGGCCATTTGGGGTGATCCTCGACTGAAAATTCTTCAAAATGACATGAATCTAGAAGCTATTTAGAGCTTTCCTCCCCCAAAATTTTGTGCCAGTTGGATGCCTCTAGTCTAGTAGTTATTTGAAACTATTTGGAGATTTTTTTCCCCCTGACTTTTTTTGCCAGTTAGATGCCTTTAGTCTAGTAGTTATTTCAAGTGGTCTTCACCGGCCAATTTCTGACAGTATAATGCATCTAGAACTCATTTGGAGTTTGATTTAAGGCCATCTTTCAGCTTCATATTCGATAATATCAGAGGTTTTAAAATATATCTAGGGGGGAATTTATTCCAGGGAGGCAGAGTCCCCCACATATTACTGCTCCTACCATCCACACATACTCTATATTCGGTATTCATGGATGAACTGCTCTCAGGCGATTATTAGTCTTCTTTGATGTGTGCTAGTCTACCATCTCTCTGCGTAACAATGTTTGTTGCTTGCTATGCATGACACATATTAGTACATGAAAACGAATATTTTTTCCACACTTGCGTGAGTCATATCGAACGTTGATTAATCATGGACGAATAATGCACGTGTGGACCCTTCTTAAGAGGTGTCTTCGCGTAAACAGATAAAGAAAGTGTATAATTTATGTGTTGTATTTTCTTTCTAAAATTTGAACTATCATTTATTTTTGAATTAATTTTCTAGCTTTTACAGGGGGGTAAACTGACCCTTTGACACCCCCACCCCCCGAATCCGCACCTGGCTGTAAGCCGTGATCTCTCTAATGTTGATTCCGTTTCATAAGAGGAAATACGTTTTTGTTTGTTTTTTTAATCACCGCGTGTTACTACCCACTCGAGCTATAGCCTATGCATATGTACTATTTACGCTAATTTGTCAGTGATGAGGAAGATTGATTATAGAGGAAGTGCGTCCACATTTTATTGGAGGGAGATTGGTAATCCATATAGAAAAAAACCTTCTCAGTCCACCCTACCGGGATTTGAGCTCAAATTTAACCATCATTGGTAGTCTACTCTATTGAAAGAAACAACTGTTTACAAACTTGTGTGCTGCCAAACATTGGACACATTTTGTGAATCAATTTAACCATTTAAAAAAAAATACTCTAGTGATTAGCTAAAGGGTAAAAAATTTGGGACACCAACCTTATTTTATATATTTCCACAAATAATGAACAATTTTGGAATGGTGAGTTTCTACAATGTTTCTAAAAATAAGTATTGGGCCACATGCATCAGACCACATTTCATATTGGTTCAACAAAAGGTCCGTGGTGTCTCACATATTAATGGATCGGGCCGCAAGTTTGGCATGCCTGTTCTAAGGTGATGAGAGAGGATGCGAGTAAAGTCCAGTGTTTTTGCAGTTTTAATGGCATTTTTTTTTTATTCTAAAATATATCAAATATATCTCTAGTACAAACATAAGAGTTTATTTTTCTTCACACGGTTATATTAACAATTGTTGAATATATGTCATGAGCATTGCATCATTAGATGACACACATTTAAGGGAATTGAAAAAAGTCATTAAATTCAAGAACACCCTTGACAGATATTATAGAAATTTTAATGTTACAATGTGAAGAAAATTAAATTCTATGTTTGTACTACAGTCATTAAATTCTAGAACATCCTTGACAGATATTATAGAAATTTTAAGGTCACAATGTGAAGAAAGTTAAACTCTATGTTTGTACTGGAGCAATTTTTCACTTATTTTGGCTAAAAAAATGTTTTTAAATAAAAACTGAAAATAAAAAACCCACCCGATTTTCTTCGCAGAGCCTTCCATCACACCTTAAAGGGTACAAATATTTATCTCCCCTGATAATGCATTCACAATTGGTTGAAAGAGCTCTTGGAGACAGATGGGATAGCTGTTCACAGTTCACCACAGTGAATACCAAGTGTTATTTAGATTATGGAATCTGGTAGTTTACACCTTTATAAGTCACTACCCGCATCAGTGGGTGCACACACGGACTAGATATCAGAATGACTTTTATTTATTTATCTGGTGATGAGTAGGTGGGGTGTGAATCCTGGATCTACTGAGGGTGTCATTCTTCTAAATTATCTCTGAAAAGTGGCTTGAAACAAGATACGAATTTGACTAGCCCAGTTGTAGAACTTTGGTACTCTGTAAGAAATGTCTAGGGTTCAATTCTAGTTTCCAAATGTCATTTTTCAACTCTATTTAAAAGAAAAAATATATGTTTGAGACGAATATGACTATCCCAGTTGTAGAACATTGGTACTCTGTAGGAAATGTCTGGGGTTTCCAGATATAATTTTTCATCTCTATTTTAAATAAAAAATAAGTGTTTCTTTATTGCACTTTTGAATTATATAACTGTTCAGTTTTATTGTGATCAATCAAGTAGAAAAATAGTGTACTATGGAAAGTGAAGACTTTAGTTTTGCAAGGAAAGGACTTACTAAACATTTAATTTACAAAATACTTTTTTTTTCACCAAGAATATAAGAAAAGATAGAAGATTACTGACCAATCGCTTTTCTGGAAAAACATGGTAATTGAATCGAAACAAAAGCTAGCCATTTCATTGACTCCTATCCATTATATATCTTTCGTGTTGTTTTTGTTATGTTAATTATTGGACACATTAATATAATTAACACTATAAGAAAATAACGTTTTATTATTGTGTTCAAACAATAAAAAATAGAACAATGCATAGAAGCCAGGAAACTATAAATTAGCTAAATAAGTAAAAATAAATATAGTTCCAGGCATTTATAAAAGTATTTAGCATTAAAAAAAAAGCGATACTTGCTTAATCATTATTTTCCCAAAATGAACTAACCCAACACAATAGGAACCATTCTCGTGCCCATGGCTGCTGACCTAGAGGTCTCGGGCTCAATTCTCAGCTTGTGCCAGGGTGATTTTTCTCGAAATAGCATAGCTCCCATGGTAACCAGGGTTTGGTTAATTAGGCTTATGTTAGGTTAAGATCTTCATTGGTTTCACCACGTCATATTCACTGCATCATCCTCTCATCTCATCGGGACATGGAAAGGTCTCCACGGAAATAACGTACGATTAGTACATTCGGGCATCCCCTGGGCAACGGTACATTAGTACTGGCTAATACTTCCACTACTGGGCTACGAGTTTTGTAACCTAGACACATTAAAAATAACAATATAAAGGCTTGGACCTAAAAATCCTTCAAAAGTTGTCTGAATATCGATTATGAAGAGAAAAAAAACCTTTTGAAGCTGTACTCAGCATGATTCCACGCATTTCACAGACACTGCATGCTTGCTATAGTTAATGGTTTTAAGATGAGAGGTATAGGTGGGATGTTAAGCTTCATATTTTTAAAATCTTGATATAAAAATATTTTAATCAAAAGTAAATAAACCCTTGCTTTAGTAGATAAGTTTAATTTGATTTTCTAAAATTCTTTAATATTTTTCACAAGCGTACTGGCATTTGAACAAACAAAAAAAAAAGAGAGAGAGAAAGTCCTCATATTCCGCAATGCCCATCAGAAATATGCAAGTACTATTGGGCCCATTATATGAAAGTAGTGGTTGAAATGACAGTTCTTGCTCACTTTCTCCCATAAGGTTAACATAATTCCTTCTCCTTGAATGAGGTGGATCACTTTCTCCCATAAGAATAACATTGATCCTCCACATTTTGAGGTTGGGTCACTTTCCCTCACATTGCTTCTCTTAACTGGGAATGTGTGTTACTTTCCCCATAAGAATAACATTGATCAGTGACGGATTAGGTAATATTATTCTGGCTGTTTGACATGTCCTTCAAGTTTTATTTTGCACCCTCCTTACTATTGAGGTGGGTTATTTTCTCCCATGCGAATAGTACTAAGAATTCTCAAAGTGAGTCGGTGGCGTATCAGGAAATATTATGTTAGGGGTTGACAATTCTCTCTAGTTTAACCTTGATCCTCCTCACTGCGGAGTTTGGTCATTTTCTCTCACAGTGTTCGTCTTCACAGGGAAGGTGGGTCACTTTCTCCCATAAGAATAGCATTGATCAGAGGCGGACCAGGAAATATTATTTTGGGTGCTTGTGAATGTGGGGAATGCCAGGCCTCCACCGTGGTTCGGATTCCACGTTAAACTGTAGGTCCTCCATTTCATATCACAATCACCTCACCCTACCATTACACATTAGCGTAAGTGCGTATAACCCGAACGGGTAGTAAGACGCGGTGCTAATAATAATAATAATAATATTTTGGGTGGTTGACATTAATTCTATCAAAACTTATCTTGGGCTCTCCTTACTTTTGAGGTGGGTAAATTTCTCCCATACGGATTATATTAAGACTTCTCAAAGTGATTGAGTGGATGATAGGGAAATATTATTTTGTGGGTTAACCATTTTTTCGAGTTTTAGCATTGATTCTCATCACTGAGAAATTGGATCACTTTCTCCCACATTGATCCTGCCCAGAGAGTCAGTGTGTCACTTTCTCTCAAAAGAATAGCATTGATTAGTGGTGGATAGGGGAATATTATTTTGGGGTTCTTAGCATAGATCCTCCTCAATGTAGAGTTGGATCACTTTCTCCCACATTGATCCTTCCCATAGAGTCAGTGGGTCACTTTCTCTCATAGGAATAGCATTGATCAGTGGTGAATCAGGGATTATTATTTTGAGGGTTTTAGTTTTGATCCTCCTCACTGTGGAGTGGGGTCACTTTCTCTCACATTGATCCTTCCCATAGAGCAGGTGGGTCACTTTTCTCATAAGAATAGTATTGATTATTGGCGGATCAGGAAAAAATATTTTGGGAGGGGAGTAGGTAAAACGAGGAGGCAAACCAGGAGTTTATAAAATAGTGATACCATTAATTTGATAAAACTTTTATAAATCACTAACATTTTATTATAATATCACTACGTATTGGTTGTTACTCGTTTAACCGTTTATTAAAACGTTTCCCAGGAAACACTGCGAGGAAGTGAGTAACGTAACCTCCCACATATAACTAATTTTGACTAAACTATTTAATTTTGATAAAGCAGTTCTATTTTACCTGATGAAATCAGGCTATGATATTCATAAGCACTCGAGCTTTTTACGGGATAAAATATTTATTAGAAAGGTTAATACAATTTTCATTATACTTACATACAAAACCTAAATGGTGATTGTTTTTATGTATCCATTGGTGAACACATTTGTCTTATTTTGTAGTGACCGTATTCAACAGTATCACATCCATTATCTAAAATATAGCGTTTGTCATCTTCGGGGGAAAGTGCAAGTTTATTCAAGGAGATACTGTACAATTGATGTTTCTCACTTATTATCATAGAGCGATTGGCGTAATGTAAGATCTCCTGCTTTAAACATTTTTTACAATGGGAATGTTTAATTTTCTTTTTGAGAGCTGTTTTTGATTCACCTTTACCTACTTTTTCTACTCAAGACTCTCCTTTTGAATGGAGTAATGCTCCGGTCGAAGTCCCACAAACTCCCGAATACATTCTACATTCATCTCATTTTTAATTTTACTCAGAACTTTTTTATTGCCCGTGCTGTATAAAAATGTGTTTCTGGATAGTCTGAAGGGTAAAATTGGTCTATATTATCAAACATATCATCATACACATTTTCTGTTTTCAGTTCGTAGCAGAGGGAGTCTGTGTCTGTGAATAAGAGCTTTGCATTTTGTACATATTTCCCTTTAACATAATTAAATTAAAGTTATATATGATAACCTTGCTTATAATTATCTAAGATTGCAAAGCCTGCATAGATAGGCTTATTCAAGAGTAGACTTATTTTTTTTATGTGAACCCCAACTAACTCTTCCGCGAGGATCGTATAAGCCATAAATGCTGGTGAAGCAATACGCTTCTTCAGCCTTTTTTTCATTATTTAGTAATTGCACATATATGGCTTCAACCAAGCGCTCTGATTGAAAGTTAGGACTCAGTGTATCTTTTGAAGCTTCATACCCAAGGAAATATACAGTTTTAAATTACGGTAGTGTACCACATAATTTTGTTTACTGTTTAGGTTGGGCAGTAGCCGTTTGGAGAGTTCAGCTTGGATTGTATATACTTAGAGAATGGGGATAACATCTCAGGAGTAACTATGACTTTTTCAGGAGCAAGTGGATAGTCACTAGATATTGAGCTCTACTATTTCAGACTTGTTCAACCACCTAAATTTACACTGAGGAAGGCAATCAGACATAAAAGTTCCATATAAATTATTACAATCCCAGTATGTGATGTACTTTACCTCCTTTTCAGGGTTAAACCCATCATATCAGGGTTGTTTGCTTCAGAATGTCTATTTGAAATCATAGACATCCCACTACATATTCCCTTTTCAATTAATAAATGCATTTCAATGTCAGTTAGTAGCTCCAATTCAACTTTGGTCATCTTTAAAAATGCCGCCCATGCTAGTTCAGGGCTTGTGCAAAATGTAGACGGTCTAATTTATAATACTCAAAACATAAAGAGCGAAAGTATTCAAAGACGTCTGCTAAAAGTAGAACATCACTTAAAACGTATAAATTTGGATAATCTTCCATAGTATTTATTTCAAAATTTTCCCAAACAGTTTTAGCATGAGCATAGTGACTTTCTGAAATATTTCTTTGGCGCATCTGATTATAGAATGCGGATTTTGGGGTAATTGAATATCTTTCAGTTTACTGCTGCAATCCATGTAGTCGTAAGGGAACACACCTTTTCGTAGTAGAAGATCTACTTTATCAAAAAGGATATTTTCATGAATTATTTTAAATTAAGTTTTCCCAACATGCAACAAATGTTCAACCAATTTCTCAAGCGATGTGCTTAAAAACTGGAACGAGTCAATAAATTGTTAATACCCAAGACTGAATGAGATATACTTCTCCAACTTGTTTGGAATAAATGATATTCTTCTGTCTGTAAACTTACAAATTTTTTGCATGATATTATGGGTGTCATAATTTTTTAAATTATATAATATGATGGGTATTCTCTTGGTATATTGAAACTGAATATTGCACTTACTATGAGATGCACCCCAATAAGCTTGACTGAGATGACATTGGTCATGGACGTGGTCTTGACCCAACTCCTTCTCGCAGATATTACATAAGCTAGCCGAAATAAATTAATTTTCTTGTTCAGGGGTAATGCGCATAGGGGAAACATTTTTCTTCATCTCAATGATCATGGTTTATTCTTGAACAAGTTTATGAAGACAGGTATCCACAACATTTTCACCACTATAGACAACAGGGGGTTTCACACATCTACCTTCAGAATCGACTATTACATATGCAAATCATGATGGGGTATGCTTTATCATTTGTTTAGTTGATGAGTGATCGGGGTTAGGTGCACACCCTGATATTTTAATATTCACACACTCTGAATCTTCATAGATCACATACGGGATTTTAGCATATATTTATTTATTGAAAATCTCAATATTTTATCCTCTTCCTAGGGCATCTGTATCTTCTGTGCATCGAAATCAGAACACCACTCACTATGGTCATCCCTGAGATTTTTTTAGAAAATCTATGCAAGCAATATTTGCAATAGTATGTTTCACCATCGTGTCTGGTCAGTGAGCTTAGAAATCTGCTGAAGTTCTTAATAAGACAATAATGTCCCCCATCCACATTTGAAAGAAACAATAAAGCTACGTGATTTTCACGACTAATCTTAGTTATTCTTAAAGGGAATATTTCCCCTTGGTAGCCATACACATTAATAGATACGTTATTTTGTTTATTGAACTTAGTACTGTGCGGTATTTGCACAGGATATTCATTACCATCCATATTTAATTTACCTTCCAGTAATATATACTTATTCACTCGATTAGCGTGCTTGTGCTGGGTATATAAATGCTAGCACAGACTAAATAAAACATTTACTGTTAGTATTTCTTTTATTAATTAGGGTATGTTTATTATTTATTTCTTAATATCTTTCATTTCAAGCCATCTAATGAAGAAAATTAGTACTTATAATTTCTCAATGTCTTGTGATAGCCCGTACATATAAGTATTAAAAATTGTAAATACCACTACTCATACAATAAATAAGTTTTACTAATGGGGTAGGATAAGGAAAGTATAGATATTAGAAGTAAGTGTACCAGCATTTGTGTGAAGGGAGAGTTTGAAATAATGTAGGAAAAATATCCTCAGTTTAATAGGGCCGTGTTCGAACTCCAACCTCATCAACGAACCAAACTAGACGTACTCCACGTCTATGCCTGTATGGTTTACCAATGCATGTATAAGGTTTTACTTTAAAAAAAACACATGGGCTATATATATATATATATAAAATTTAATAAAAATTATTATTAACTCATTACATTCATATTAATAGAAATAATATCCACCTGAAATTATTTTCTTCTTGCTTAAAGCCTTAGTTAAAAGAGAAAATATAGCAACCATTTACTATTCAATTACTTCACTACTACTCGAACGTCACTCGGCGAAGGTAAATTCAATAATGAATTGCTGTTTCTTTTTCACGTTCTAAATATAGTTTCGTTAAAGTATGAAGTCTTAGGGAGGGCACACAATAAGTTACACAAGTTGGTCATAAAAGTTAAGAGAGGTTTAATTTCTTCCACAAGTATGGCGATCTAAAATATTATGTTGGAAAATGTAGTTTCAACTTTGGGAATCAAGAAGAAATAAAAAGGAAACTCTAATTCTAAATTATCTCAATTTTGATATAAATATAATATTTAAACGTTTACGTCAGATGGCTAAAGATAAGTGTGTTAACGCCATTAGATGTTGGTCGTTTACCGTTATAACTCAAACACGGTGTTGAATGTAGATCATATATTAAATTACAACTGTTCGAAGACAAGCTATAGCTTGAATTCTTAATTTGTTCTTGTTTTCAAGAATATAAGTCTCTAATTATATGTGACACGATTTAAATACTGGAAGTTTTCGATGTTAATAGTTACACTATTATGACCAGCCATTTTTGAGTAACTCAATTTTTGGATTTTTGGCTCTTACCGCGAAGCTAACCAGGTCAGTTCAGTGACTAATTTTCAATCAGGTTTTTCAAGCATAATTTTGACCGTACACATTAGATTAATTCAAAACTTGTTAATACAATATGGTGGATCTTGGCTAAGACACAAATTTGATTAATTTGTGTCCCTTGCATTTTCACAATCTTAAAATAATGAATTCGTATATTAATTGAATACACCTACACAACATTTTTAAAATAATTAAATTCAGTACTGGTGGTCATGTTGTATGAAGTGGTCTATCCCTTAGTTTAAATCTGTTTACACTGGGGTTTTACAGTTAGAAAAGCTACCAGATCTACTTTGACGTATTCATACGTCCAGTCATATGGTCTACAGCTATCATTTATATATATATTATAAATATCCATAAAATATCACAATTAAATAATAAAATTCTATCGATGTCAACAACAAAAATTTGGTATTTTATATCCTTCTTAAAAAACATAGTCATTTATGAATAGGTTAACATAATTTTTTTTGCTGAGTTACCAATTTCTTTTTAAGACAAGCTTTTTGTTGTTGAGATTGATATAATTTTATTATTTATTGATGTTATTTTATAATTTATACTTCTGGAGAAACCCTAAACTTACCTACTTAATCGATATTGTATATAATTTTGCCAAAAAGTTTTTTTTTGCTATAAATAACTGCAAACATATTTAACTTCAATAGCATTATCCTCCATCCCAACTTAATAAGACTGCACCACATAATACACAAATTCTAGAAATTAATAATATAAAGAAGTTAGGTTAAACACCTTTCTTTAGGTACTGGAGTTTATTAATTTTCCAAGCAATAGATGACTCAACCTCATATTACGTAAGAGTCTTAACAAAGGGATCTTAAGCACATCGTTTGAAGAAGGTTGTTAATGTTGTATCGCATGAGTTGTTCATGACGTCAGGGACATAGCTTGTAGAATACACACGTCCATTCTTAAGATGGACAGCTAAATGTATAACACCCTTAACAATCCCAACTGAAATTGTTTAATTTCATTGTTCAAGTTAATACCAAACGTTGCTTGATCACTGCCATTGTTGATTTACTTACATATATTCTTGATGGATTCGATAAAACTTCACAGCTCTACATGAATGTGGGAATAAAACTCTCAACAGGACGTGGTTGTGAGGGACCACCCAACAATTGTATCTCGCCAACGCTCCAGAACGGATTGTGGCTGAGCGCTCATCGTCAGGATGCCGTCTACGTGTTTGGGATAACTGCCATGCCCATCGACGTAGTTATTTGAAAGAATTTGCTTCTTTTTTTTTACAATATGTTTGGTTACATTTAAATGTACAGTTGTAGTTCGAGCGTTAAATCAGAGCAGTTAGTAGGAGAATCTACAGCGTTGAATTTGATTTTATCCTTAAGTCATACCAGTACATGCATGGGACAGCCATGGCTTTTGCCAATTCACAGTGTATATAAAACTCTTCCAAAAACCATGTCCATATTTATCAAGTGAATGAGTTTTCGAATTCTAAAAGTAAATACTTGATTATTATGTTTTGGTTGGACACTGATTTATAGTTCAGTAAATAAACTTACTCTCCTGTTTTGACAAATTTGAATATTGGTTTCTACAGTCCTATTAGTTATCTTTAGTTTAATTAGTCTTTAGATTTCAATTTGAAATACACCCTATCATTTCTTCTTGCTTTGAAATTTGTTATTTTTCCTTGGTGAGCTTCAAACGGGTAGACTATTTACCGGCTTTTAAATCACCGGAGCTTACTACTTAACTCGACGAATAATTAGCATAGTGAAACCTATGCTGCCTGCCTACCACATAAATAAAACTGCATCGCAATATTTCAAACTGTTCCAGAGTTCTTAGTCAACAAAAAACCTATAATATTCACTGTATTATAATATGCAATTTATCTTTTGATTTGACATTTAAATTTCTATACTAATTTCGCATTCATTTCAAAGTGCAAATAATATGTCCACGAATTAAAATGATTAAATAAATAATATTTTTATTTTTGGGCAGTTTTCAAGTTTGAATGTTTTACGCACCTCTTGAGTAGATTATCTACAACTTTACCAAATTTCAGCTTTCTATCTTATTAGAAGTAATAAATATTCTCTGAACAGATTTACATAAATATGTACACTATAATACTTTTATTATTATACATAGTTTAATAGCTTTTCTTTTGTTTAAACTTTTTATTGTTTTCCCTTTAATTTTCTTTTTTCATATAACAAGTTGCGTCTACAGAGAAATCGTATTTTAATTGGTAGCCCCTAATTATATTCAAATTCTTAGCGTGGTCCTCTAGTAATAAAAATTTTCCCAGACCTGGATTAGCTACACATTTTGTGGTTCATGGCACTGGTTGTTAGCCCAACTACTCTCCACGAGCGCTCTACAAGTTTTTTTTTTACACAAGGCCACATGGAATATGATGACGTGGAAATGTTTCATTCCCACAAAGCTTGGCGACACATCAAGTGGTCTCATCACTTTATGTAATGGCAGTAGTGTTACAATACGCGAGGTCAACTACACTGCAAACACGCAATTAGAGTAATACGGGTCTGATTCCTCTAAGGATTGTTTCTGAAAGCTTTTGTATCGGCCACTTCTTCTTATAGCTACGGCCACAATAGACTATAAGAGGGTTTACGTAATATAAGGAAATGATTATAACAAAAAGTAAAAATTTGCAAGTTAAAGAAATATTTGAATTATTTATTCAATGTAATAAACAGAGGTTAAACAACAAATTACATGGCTCTTACAAGTCATTCTGAATTGTTTTGGAAAACAAATACATCATGGCTGAGTCTGCATTTGCGCAGTACGATTGATAGTATATTTCAATCTCTTAAAGTATATTATTATTTTATTTAAACTAGTCAGAAAGAGACCAAAAAAGTAAACAAAATGGTTAATATTATAAAAAATAATTTAAAGAACCTTTTTTAAATGTTTTACAAAGCATATGATTTGCCACAGTGAATTCAGACAAACAATTTAGGATCAAAATTTAAATTTAAATATCGAATCAGACATTTATTAAAAATGTAAGTTCCTACCTTACGATGTTACAATGAGCTTAAAAAGCCTCTTTTAATGGTTTACAACGTGTCTGATTCACCACTGTGAATAAAGACAAAACAAATACAAATTTTAGGATCAAATTTAAATTTAAATATTGAATCAGATATTTATTATTAGCACAAGGGTTTGACTTCCCGATTAAAACTCAAACCTTCGCGGAACTATTACCCTCCTCACTTTTAAGGAATTCGTCAAAATTCCAACATTTTAATATTTAATATTAAAATAGAAAACAAAGCATTGTTACGTTAGAACACTTGAAATTTCTCAGTAAATGAATAGGTGTATTTTAAAGTCAAAACCTTATTAACCAATAAGTTACTTTAATATTTACTCAGAAGAAGATACGTCTAAAAAAATAGCCTATAAAGGAAACATAATCAAATTAAAGAATTTAAACAATTACTAGTAACCACACGAGAAATAAAATTTAATATTCAAACAAAAACATCAAGCCAGAAACGGAATAACAAAATTGGCTATCCGAATATTTCAAGAAATTACAAATATACTAGCACTCAAGTGGCAATAGGAAACATTAAGTGTCCATAACAGAATTTACTTTCAAAAATAAAACCTTTAGCAAATAATTACAAATGCCTACACCGATTGATTTCAACTACATAATAAACCTAAGTGTTCAAGATAACCAAACCCATAGTTGTAATATGAAATTTATATTATCAATAAAATATATATATATTTATAGCCATCCTGGCTAGATAATGTTCTAGTCCTGAATAGGACTTCTCGTGGAAGTGTCGGATGTAATAATCAACCATAGTTCATAAGTTACCTCGTTATATAGGTCTAGTTGATGGGTGAGGAGATGGGAGTTCCGTATTATTATTATTATTATTATTATTATTATAACGTCACACGCCAAGCAGCTGGTGGTTTCTTGTAGTTCCACTTGACTTGTTCCCAAGACACTTATGCACCGGATCTTCTTTTGGCTTTATTTAGTGTTGGTCGTCGTTAGTGGTTTCACAATCATCAACCTTAGTAGTCCCCGGGTGCACATACACACGTATACAGAAATATAAAGAAAAAAGAGGAAAATAGAAGTAAAGCAATTTAATGAAAAACATGATACATGATCAATATTTAGCACGTAATTTCAATAAGAACAGTCTATACTAACTATATATTATATGAGGTAGCATTGCCTAAGCCTTGGCCAACAAGGGGCGTGAGGCGCCGGAAGGACTAGCTCAGACAATTGAGTTACGTTACTGGTCCCTCTATCACAAGGAATGTTGGCCGAGCACGCTAAGTTATTACTTACATAGGGCAAGTTCAAGTCCAGTTACATATGAGCGCCCTGAATACAGAGCGAAGCCCCTTACAAGAGGATCGACCAACTTACATGGGTATATCAAAATCTACGGGCCATGCCCGGTTGGGAACACGTCCCACAATTTGAT
>CABFVX010004053.1:0-73000 GCA_902151425.1 Timema shepardi | reverse complement strand
CAGCCAATCAGAGAGCAGGAGGAGTGGTCACGTGACCAAATCCAACCACTAGCAGCTCTGTACTATCACGTCAGTCTAACTACTAAAATTGTTTTATAACTTTCTTAATTTGTTTTTGTAGAAACAACCAATCTAAGCGTTCGTCATATTTTGTATGATTATTTTTTCACATCTTTCCAAGTGTGATAAAACTTTTGTAAATACATAATAATTATGTGCTCGACGACCTAATGTTTAATACGAAACTATATTACTTGATGTATAATAATATTTACACTTTCATAAAATAAAAATTAATTATTTGTTAAGTTGGAGATTTAAAACTATAAATTTTAAGAAAAAATAAAATAAACATAAATAACAAGTCATTGATCGTAACATGCATTTTGTACTTTTTCAAGTAATGTGTATTTAAATATGTTCACTATCGCATACAATAAATATGACCATTTTAATATTTAAATGTTTTATTTAAAAAATATATTAATAACAAAATAATTACATATGTAAATAACTGTACTAGCTAACTTACATAATTTATGTTTTTACTTGCAAAACTTGTTTAGTGCTTAATGAACCCAACTCTTGACATGGAAGTTCAGGGTTTGACTCAAAGTGACAACTCTGTTGATTTATTTTCTTGTGTGGTTGTACAACCTTAAAACAAAGCGAATGTTAATTCAGTTACTAAATCCATCCCTTCTCATTCTATACCCTTAGTCTATAAGTGCCTGATAGTCATTATAGAATTATAACGTACTAATGAAAAGTTTGTTGATATAAATAAAAATCAAACTAAAATAATGTTACACCAATCAAATCGAATGTTGCTGTAGCTATTAAATAATTTTACCCTCATCTTCTTGCCTACAAATAGATGGGTAGTTTTTATGGCTCTACAATGTACTGATAAAAAATCAATTGCTACAAATAAAAGTATACACTTATTATTATTATTATTTTTAACTATAATGATTATATTGGTAGCTGTGGTGTGAAGGTATTATTTAGTTTTAAACTTAATCATATTTAGTAAAGATCCGCACTAAATTAATTATCATAACTTAATTCTTAAAAATTAAATGTAAAACATTACTAAAAAATTATCATAGCGTAAACATTTTATGGACTTTTTTTAAATTTGCATGTGAATGAATTGCAACTTGCTATTGTGTAATAAGTAGGTAGATAAATGTAAGTTAGTTGGACTAATAGTGTAGTAGTAGCTCATTCCCATCCTGTAGATTACTATGTGTGTAGTTTAGTATGTGTTTATTTATAGTCTTAAATTTAAACAAAACTTACTTTGAAAATAATTTGAACCATTTTGCTTTCAAAGAGTATTTTTATATCAATGCGCTTCCGCGAGACGGACTAGAATTCTATATTAGGAATTAGAAGATGTATCTTTATTATATTATTGAGATAGCATTCGAGTTCCTTGACTAAAAATTAATTACTGTCACGTCAAAATAAATATAATGAGTGTTTATTATATAGTAAATATATAATATGTAACTAACCCGCTTCGGTGGCTGCGTAATCTAACGTGCTACTCTAGTGTTGGACTAGACTGGCGAAGACGGGTAGATCGGGGTTCGATCACAGTCGGGCGCACTGAGGGTGATCTTCCTAAATGGTTCTCCACTCTCCCTCCACGCACATGTAGGTGCATATCCTCTAAGTTAAGTCTATCTAATCCCTGACCCATTAGTGTAATTAGTACATGGGCTTATAACCCTAACGGGTAGTAAGACTCGGTGCTAAAATATATACTAATCTTTATTAGTTAGGATTAATTGAATAATCATTTGTTGATTCCTGGTTATAAAGAATCTTTCGATGATTTAGAAAACTTTATTTGTTTTTACTATCATTATTATTATTAGCACCGCGTCTTACTACTCGTTCGGGTTATACGCACTTACGCTAATGTGTAATGGTAGGGTGATTGTGANTTTGTTTTTACTATCATTATTATTATTAGCACCGCGTCTTACTACTCGTTCGGGTTATACGCACTTACGCTAATGTGTAATGGTAGGGTGATTGTGAGATGAAATGAAGGACCTACAGTTTAACGTGGAATCCGAACCACGGTGGAGGCCTGGCATTCCCCACATTCACAAGATATCTTGTCAGAGGTGAAGGAAGGGTTTGGTAATCAAATAAATCTGTGCCGGGACCTAGGGTTGAACCCCGGCCGCCAGCACAGAAGTCTGACACCTTACCACTATCATTATTGATATTGGTACTTTTGTTTACTGATGAGTTGACATTTTTTTTTTAGCACAAGTAGCACAGATTAATACACGTGGGAGGACAAGTAAATACAGCTATCTACATAGCAGACACAAAAATTAGATAAAAATGTTAATCAACAAAGCGAGGTAGTTTAGAAATACTCCGCTGGTATCTCTAACTAGAAAATAATACAAGCAGTACCTTGCAAATATATAGCGTAAAGAATAAATATCCGCCAGGTAGAGCAGAATCCAAACGAATCCGGGTATACTTGCGAGATACTGTCCCTGTCGAGCTATACGCTTGTGTATCAATTACGCTAATGGATTAGGAATGAGGAAGGTTGTATTTATAAGAAGTGTACCCGCATTTGCGTGGACATAGATTGGGAAACCGTTTAGGGAAAACCACCCTCGGTACACCCGACCGGGACCAAACCAAGATTTCCCCGTCATTGGCAGTCAAGTCTACTGTAAAAGTAGCGCCTAAGACCATGCGGCCACCGAAGTGGGTGACATAATTGAACCATCTTAAGGTGGGATTGAAGGGGACGCGATAAAAGGCCAGTGATTTTACAGTTTTTATGGCAAAACTTTGTTTTTTAGCCAAAATAAATAAAATATTTCTCTAGTAGAAAAAAAAATAGTTTAATTTTCTTCACACGGTGATAAAAGCATTTATTAGATATCTGCCATGAACACAGTGGAACTAACTGATAAACTTTTTAAATGAATTTAAAAAGTTGTCATTAAATTCCAGGACATCCTTAACAGATATTCAAGTATTGTTGAGGTCCCCATGTGAAGAAAATTCAATTCTATGTTTCTACTGTAGCGATACTTGATTTATTTTGAGGGGAAAAATGTGTTGTTATGTAAACCGTAAAAAACACTTATCTTTTTTTGCATCCCCTTCCAATCCCACCTTAAGGTGGGAGCATAGATATTGCGAGTTAATAATGGTCGTCTTTTTGTTTGTACCCAAAAAATTATGAAAATCGCAACAAAAAAAACAGTGTCATTGACTCGTGTTCCATACATTCTCACCTTAAACATCACATTTAGCGGATCGCTTCTCTTTCATTAATATAAGATTGAGTGATGACTAATTTAAGGACTAGTTTTATAGTCAGACTTAGCACGCCGTAAGTGCGGTGCTATACTAAATACAAGACTATACTTACCTAAAATCGAGTAAAGTATGAAACTGGCCCATTCCATTCTGTTCTAGGAAGGTGTCATCCAAAAAATGGTAGCATTTGTGAAATGAATTGTTACATGAACAACTCCACCAAAGTGCATACATATATTTATATACACTGTTGCAGAAATATTGAGAAAAGAGGAGCATCTTGGTCCACCAAAGAGCATAACAACCAATTTCATTTTCAGATTTGAATAAAAAAAATATATATATGCTTATAGCTAAAAAAAACTATTTTATAAAAATATATTTCAAACAAAAGGGTTTTATATCTAATAGTACTAAATACTTACAATGGTAAGTTATTTCGCATCTCAAATAGTAGCGTAGATTTGATAAAAATTGGAAATGTCTGCATAAATATAGTATCCTCAAAGTCATTTTCATGGTAGAATGAAAATCAACATTTTGTTTTAAGGTTAAACACTGTCTAAAAACAAAATGTAATCAAAATTTCTAAAGCTAATTTTGAAAAAATTGACTTTCTCTCTTCTTTTGCCCTTGTGTGAACTATATTTGCTGGACACTGGGATAACTGATAAATAACCTCAAACCAGGAAAGAATATGAGGTTTCACTATCTAAAATAAGGAAGCTGCAGACGGACATGCTTGAGGACTCAATTTGGACAAGGCAACTTGGACTAGTCGAAAGACAAAACCCATGATAATAATAGCAAAAAAAATTGCCTTCATAAATGGCTGTTAAAGTGAGGTTGACTTTATGTCCCACAGGCGTGATACTGTTACACATTTTATTAAAATAATAAATAGATTATATTTGTTTTGAAATATAAATTAATTGGTTTTATCCTGTAAATATATACTATTATTAAAATAATATTTCATGGATTAATTTATCCTAATTTGAGTTTTAAAAAGTTGTTCCATTTAAAAACTTTTGGGATTGACAACTTAAAAAATGAACAAATTCTGATCAAGGCATGAGGGTAAAAAAAGAGCAAAATTTGACCATTGAAGAGGATGAGGTTCTGATTCTAACCCGATACATTAGATAACGTAAAAAAAAAGGTACTTGTATTTTCAAAGGTTTTTTTAACTACTATCTGAAAGAAGGAATGCCCGTGGGGTAATAATACAATCCAGGGTGTGCCCCATAAGTATTATAATTCCTAAAGCTCTGTTACGCAACGACCTTAAATCAATAAATAATCAAACAACATGACACAACTCGTTGGATTCAGTCCACCCCCAAGAAGCTGTTGCTTCCCCGTCCCCTCCTCAACAAGAAAGCTTTCTAAGTCTGGTAGAGATCTGGCCACCTTTCTCCCGCCCTCTCCTCCACACCCCAACACCAGGGGCACCCGCAGGAGGAACTAGGAGGGCTATGGCCCCCCTGGTATGCTGAAGTTATATAAATATTAGAAGTAAGCTAATCCCGCGCAACAGTGCTCTTAACTAGCGCTTCAACAGTCTAGGTCATGTGTTCCTCCCAAAAATTTGTATAAATTTGATTAATTTTTTTCTTATGTTGTATCTTATTTTCAGGAGACAAGTATTCCCTTAAAAACAATTTTTTGAGTCTTTAATTTCTTACATTTTCCCGGGGAACGACCCCTGCACCCCCTGCCGTACTGAGGGGTATTCCACCCCTCCCAGACCCACCGTTTTCCCCCTCACCCCGTCCCGGAGAAAATTTCTGCGGGCACCCTTGCCCAACAACCCACATTCTCCATCATCACAGTTTCAGTTCTATGACGTTGGTATCATATTTGCCTAGCTCCTAATTAATCAATTAATTAATAATACTGCATTTTATCAGTGTATTGTCTGCTTGGATCGTTCTTGCATGTGCTCAGATGGATGACTACGTGACGTCATCTCTCCTCACTCCTCGGCTTACCCTCTCTTCTTCCAAACTTCTTCCTTCCACCACCACGGCCTTGCTCTTTCTTACAAACCTAGTCCTCCTTACACCATCAAGAGAATACCCTACCATATCTATTCCTCCTTACTATATCCAGATTATTCTTCATACCACTGCTTTATTAGCAAGATTAGTGATAAAAGTTTTAAGAAAAAACTAAGAGGATGAAATAAATAAAGTAGATTTTTGTAAGGTTATATATATAATCTTATAAAACCATATATATTAAATAGCCCCTATTTAAAATTTTGCCGTAATCATGGTGACATCCCAGCCGTCCTCTTGCCGGAACTTAAGGATTAGTTTGTCGGCGGATCCAATTTTGACACTAACTATTCTTAGCTTGACCGTGAAATCTTGACCATCGTCAGGATTAGGGCTCGGATCGGGCCATTCGAGTGAAACTATGACAGCTGGTTTGCTTAAGATCTTCGGCTGGTCGCCCTCCTTCGAGCAGTACACTATGCATCGTGTGTCTCAGACCCGCTAGCATGGGTTGGTTCCCACGTCCCGAAGTTAAGAGATCCCAGCCAGTGAATGGTTGAATCGCATGTTTCCATGTATCTTCTCCATATTCTGTGTAGGAATATCTCAACTAACCTTCCCCGATCTCGATGATACTCAGCTCCTTCAAAGTGTACCCTAGCTTAAGGAACATTGCGACAGCTGTGAAACTCCTCACTCGTTTTCATAAAACTGCGTGTCCTCCTCTCTAAGTGAAGGAGAAGAAGGTGAAGTTCTCGCTAGACAATATAATCTATATCGACCCAGGAATTACGTGTAGCGTCGAACACTAACCATTTGACGTAAGCCCTGCCCTATCTCCTTCACATCTGGTAATCTTCTCTACGGCGTAAACATCAGGATGCGATTTATTAATGAGCTCTTTGACGTAAAATCCTCCCGTGATAGGTTTACCTCTCATATCTTCGAGCAGGTAAGTTTTAGAATTCATCACAATGCCCTAACATACCTTAAATAGTTATATCAATCAGTTCGTAGTATATTCCGTCGCAAAAACACCATTATGCTTACTGAGACAAACGATATCACCGACTTTAGTCTAGTTAGTTTTTGGATCTGCGGCTTGAGAACGTCGTTAGTTGGTAAGTAGAAGTATCTCATTATTATTATTATTATTATTTAGAGGCCCAACGCAAAAAAAAGGTCATTAGGGACTTTAACGATATAAAATAAAGTAAAATCCCCATAGGGGAAAGACACAAATAGTTCACCTGTCGGAAGGGGCGATTGAAAACACAAGATAAAATCCATACATAAATACTAAAATTGTATACAAATTCAAAAAGTATCAAATCTCAATAAGAGGGAATACCAATTTGAGGTATTAGTAAAAAGTGAGATAAACTCATGCTTCAATAAACCACAGGTGTATAAACTAAATTAAAAATACACAACAAACGTATTAAAATATAACACATTAAAATTAAAAAACAAACATGTTACAATAATATGTTAAAAAGACAAAACAAACTTATTAAAGTTTACTAAAAATGTTAAAATTAATCTCAATATGAGATAGAATCCAAAGAAGCCACTTTATAAAAGTGACTCAAATGGGATTCAAAAGATTCGCCTGGCGTATAAAAGGAAGTAAACAACTCCCTCCGCACTGTCGCGTAATAAAAAACGAAGGTCACCTTTAAAATCAAGAGCCAAGCGAATAGGGGCATATTTGCGACACTCCACAAAAATTGGTTCCCACTAAGGAGAGCATCGCAAAGCTTACACAATGGAGGTGAATTCCCTCTCAATAAACACCCATGGGTCATTGAAGTGTGTCCGACGTGGAGCCTTGTCACGAAGACCACCTCTCTTCTAGAATTTTGTATAGAAGAGGACCACCACGACAAACCATCCCTGGTGGACTGCAGCTTGTTATCAGCAGGGGTCGAAGCACACTGCTCGTGCCAGTTGCGTAAGACCCCACGCCAAACATAACCCTTTTGTAAAAATTACACCCAAACTCGCCTCAGGAGAGAGATGAACTGCCTTCTTGGCTGCCTGGTCCAACATTTAATTTCCTTAAAGATCAGCGTAATCAGTAATCCAGCAGAAGGCAAGCCGCGTGTCTAATAAATATTTTTAAATTTTACTCGTGTATCATCTGCACAAGAGGACTCTTGGAGTAGAGAGTGGACAATGCCAACACTCATGTAATCCGTGAAGATGAGAACAGAAAGGTGACAATTACAGTATACAAAACACAGCGATTTAAAAATGGCTTACAATTCAGCCGTAAAAACACTAGCTTCAGCAGGCAAACCAAATTCAAAATTGGATTCATCCACAACAAAAGCACGTCTAAAGGAAGCTCCAGGTTTAGATCCATCCGTGTAAATTCGCTAAAATCCCCGAAAGTGAGTGGAGAGGAGCTCATTAAAGGTCCTCTTATATATATATATGTGTGTGTATGTGTGTGTATGTGTGTGTGTGTGTGTGTGTGTGTGTGGCGTTGTAGCTTTGGGGAACTTGGCAAGATCAAGATAGCATTGAGGTAAGATTATCTTGCAGGGAGACACTACCTGGAGAAGTGGGGATAGCTTTGGGTAGGACTATCTCACACGTATCAAAATCGATAGCAAGCGAGACCAACTGGCCTTGCACTACGCCATTCAGCTTAATACAAGACACGGTTGGGGGGCTGGAATACAGGATGGAAGGTAATATACCTTGGCATAAAGTGAAGCTTTTACACGTTAGATGTTAGAATATACGACCACCGGTAAGGAATAGCAGGCTTACCGGCATCGGCATATGCTGATCACACCAGTCCGCTATAGAGGCACATCTGGGTTTCACTATCAGCACACCAAGAGCGACCGTTGATTACTTTAAGCAAATTTAGTGTTTTGACACACTTCAATTTCAGGTCTTCAGAGTAATGGGTTCAAGTTAGTTTAAAATTATATAAAAGTCCCAGGAACCTTACGTTCTCTGAGACTGGTAAAACAACGTGGTTCATTATAATATTGGATGCTGGACGTATTCTGCGTAATCTATGGAAGTGGACAACCATCGACTTTGCCGCAGAGAAGCGAAAGCCATTACGCGATGTCCACGTCTAACGATTATTGATAGCGAGTTATATCTGACGTTCAGCCCTGTGGAGACTTGAAGAATATAATTAAATTGCGTAGTCATCCACAAAAAGGCATGAACGGACCATTAAGCTCACGTCCACAGTGCTATTTATTGCAATGGAAAACAACGTACAGCTCAAAGAACTGCCTCAAGGTACCCAATTTTCTTGAGTAAAATCACCGGATAAGGTATTATTTAACCTTACCCGGAAGTGTCTTTCTGACATAAAAATATTAATAAAAACAGGCCCCAATAAAATAGGGCTTTCAATGTGCCGTACCCCCAGGTGGTGTTGTACGCCTTCTCCAAAATTAATAAAACAACCAGAAGATGTTGTTTATGGACAAATGCATCACGAACAGCCGTACCAACACGGACGAGATGACCCAACGTGGATCGTTTATGGCAAAGACCACATTGAATATCAGTTAGCGGATTCAGGATTTTAACTACCATATTAATAGTTTATTTATAATTATTCTCATTTTTGCGTACACAATTAAGGATATGGGTCTATAACTAGTTGGCTCTAAATCTTTGCCACTTGTATGTTTAGGGATAACGGTTGCTTGCCTCCACAGTGATGGGAACTAACGATATTTCCAAACACTATTGTAGAGGTCTAAGAGGAACGCCCGTCCGGCAGTGGGCAGCTGACGCAACGTTTCATAATGATTATCGTCAGGGCCGGAAGCTTTGTTGCCCACCTAAGACAAGGCATGGGTCAGTTCATCTAAAGTAAAGAGAGAGGCTATAATACTTACCCCGACTTTGACTAAATGCAATAGTATTGCGCTCGATGCTCAGCTTATGCACTGCGAATTCGTTATAGTAGCTCGCAAAGCTAGAAATTGCGTAAAACATCGAACCAAATATATTGACGACATCCTCAAGGGAGAAGACAAGCAAAGCATTAGCAACGAGGGCAGGTCTATTAATGATGTAATTTTTGCTACCAAGTACTCCACGAATAATATACCAAACCTTAGCTGTGGGAGTGTAAATCTTAAGGGTAGAAAAAAAAACTGTTTCGAAGATGCTTTAACGAATGACACGGCGAGTTGGAGCATGTAAAATCAGGAATGACTCCAGATTCTCAAAAGTAGGACGTCAATGAAATATATGTAGTGCCCTTTGACGGTCAAAATGAGCCAACCAACACTCCTCTATCCACCAGAAAACAGGGTGATGGTATGGATTTGGCGAGGATTTAGGGATGGTAGCCCTCACCCCACGATTACCATCGAAGTGAAATGTCCCATGATGAGATAGACGTCAGGGTCTATCGAATATGGCGAGCTCACGAAACCTATTCCATTCAGTATGTTTTAAGCAATCATTGGTGTACCCATGCTGTACCGGGAGGATCTTGAAGTGGTGAAAGAAGAATAGGAAAGTTATAGCTGCCACATAGGTCTAGCCACATATTTTTTATAGGTATAGCTGAGCCTCCCAGAGGAAGTGAACAGCAATCATGGGGCTATAAAAAGTTAGATCGATGGCTAAGAATACGCTATTAAAAAGGTGGAGAAGTATGCCTGTGTCCCAGTTCTCATTAGAACCAGGTTTCCCGAGATAAGAATATTCTCTACCATCCTCCAATGGGCGTGTTTAGAAATAGACCCCCACACCAGATTATGCGCATTAAAATCCTCCAAAATGATGTAGGGGACTAAAAGTTGTCTAAATAGAGCCTCAAGAGTCCTCTTCAAAACACGTTAACCTGGTGGGAGGTAGATGCAGCATACTATCACCCCCATAAGAAGGGAAACTCTGACAGCGATCACTTGGAGAACAGTTATATTTACTTTCTTATGATTTATATTGCTACGTGCGAGTATAGCCTCATCTCCGCTAGCCCGATCAAAGAATGGCTTGTCGGTACGATATATATAGTACCCACTAAACATCGGGTTATCAGTTGGGCGGAAGTAAGTTTCCTGCAAACACAAGGTGGAAGTATGCAGGGAAGAAATCCGTAGTTTAATTTCCTTTACACGAGCATAGAAACCCTACAGTTCCATTGCAGTAGCGACGTTATTTATTAATATTAAATTTAATCATCCAATAAATCCGTATACATCTCTTAAAAATAAAAATTTATTTAGGATGTTTTTAGGTCCTCTTGCCCTTCCGTATCTCTCCAGGACCTTTAGACTCAAGAAAGACTTTGGTTTCTCCAGAAGAGTCTGGAACGTTGCATCCTTGCGTGAAGGCTTTGTTATAGCCTTCAACGCTTTTTTTTGTTTGAGTTTGTATCAGCGGTCACTCACTGGGCCTTCCTCAAGGTGCGATTGGGACTCGCCTTTGCGGATTCGCCTGTCCCGCCACCCATTATAGCCTCAAGAGACCTAAAGACTAGAGTGGGCGGCTCAACAACGGCCGCACGTAAATTTGTTCCCCGACAAGGTCTCGGGTGGGTACCCTGAAGAGGTCCCGGGGTTTCCCCGAGGAGGACTCGTGGATTCACCCCGAGGAAGACTTAGGTTTGCGACCTTGGGAGGGCTCCTGGAGGGTATAGGTGGAGGAGACAACCTCAATGAAGATGTCGCTTCCTGAACTAATTTTGGGGCCATTATAATTGGCGCTGCTTGACTTTGAATGTCTCGAGTAGAGACGAGTGGCACTGGACGAAAAGACGTATTGGCAAGACTAACTTCACAATTGCAGTTGGAACCACTTATGTTTGGATTAAAAATTTGGCTATATGAGGTTTTAAATAACGCGGCCTCACTGAATACGTATTCTTTGCGTGCTTGGGCATAAGGGATCTTCTCTTTGGATTGAATATCCAGGACTTTTTTCGCTACCTTCCATTTCGGACAGGCCCGAGATCAGGCAGAGTACAGACCCTTGCACTTTACGCATAACTTAGGAGACTCACATGGCTTATCTTGAGCCTCTTTTCTGCAATCCGCATAGGTTAGCTTACCACGACATCGCAGCTTCGTATGCTCAAATCCCTTGCACTGGAAACAGTGTCGATGGTTAGGGACGTAGGCCTGGAAGAGTAGGCGTTGCAAAGGTGAGATATACTTATCCTTCTTTTTCTCTTGCCTGTTATTTTTTGTAATAATACGGTAAATATCGGTGACATGCTGAGGGGAAAGATCCTCACAAATATTATCAATGTTTATGCAGTCGAGGTCATAACAAGTGACAACTCCCTTGCAAACATTGAGGAATCTGCGTGGTTTCACCTTCACCGGTATATTAGCAGTATTACCCAACGGTAATTCTCTGATTTACTTTACATGAGAATACTGTGTGTCTGTCGTGGTTTTAATCATAATGGTGCCATCACACAGTTTCCTTATTGATACGTCCGATTTTGCTGCTCCATTTATAAATCTTTCGAGGATAAATGGGCTGACACATTTGAGGTTTTCACTTCCGTCTTCTGGACACATTACCAGGAAGCGGGGCTGGGGCCTCACCACTTCCTGGATTTTTACCATAACAGGGCGGGACGGCAATGAGTTGCCAGCGAGGTTTGTCAATATGGTGCCAATGGACAGTAAAGTGTCAGCTGTGACAATAAAATCAGCCATGCTATTTGGGCATAGCCTGTACAATACTTGTATCATAGACACAGGGTTATCCAAGTTGGTTCTACCACGTGAGGCACTATTAACTCTCCCGACAGGGAGCTCCCCATGACGCTAGACATAAACCCTTCGCATGGGGCAGCACCAGGAGAGAGATCATCGGAGCAAGTGGCTGCAGGAAAGTGCTAATTTTACGTCCAGACTCTCATTAACGCAACCGACCTTTTCAAAAGTAGGGTGCCCGGCTATTGTCATCTCTAAGTCCCTTCTAATAAGATAATACAACCGGTGGGCGCACTTTCATGAAGGAGCTCAAAGGCAGTGATATCCAACAATTGTCCGAGCAAAGCCATGTGAGTTGCCAAGGTTGTCAACGGAGGAGGCTAGAAGCTTCTGGACAGGACTGAACGATAGGGGAAGGATAGAAAAATGCGAGAAAAGAGACAAAGGGGAGAAAAAGGAAGGAGAGAGTGGGAAAGGAGAATAAGGAAGGAGAGAGAATGTGAAGGACGAAGTAAAGGAGGTGAAAGGAAAAAGATAGGATAGCTTTGTCCTGCACGAGGTACGTCCTGTACAAAAGCTTCCCCTTTAAGTCGCCTCTTACGACAATCAGGAGATACTGAAGGACTATTTTAACCCCCATCCCGCAGAGGGATAGATGTCTATCGTCCTTAACGATTATAGTTCTCAGCTTGATATTCACGTGTACTCTTTTGTTATAGTCATATCGATCCATCGATACGATCCTTTAAGCATTAATCTTGTCCACATCATATTCTAAAGCTGTAGATTGAATTGTTTTACAATGTAAGCCTTAACTTTACTCATAGAGCATACAAACAGGGAAAACCTGGAAAAATTAGGGAATTTCTTTTAAGTCGGGAAAAATAGGGAAATGTCAGAGAATTTAATCAAAACTATGAAAAAGTCAAACAATTTAAATATATTTAACTAATTATGCACCTAAACATTTAAACAAAGTTGATAAATTTGGTTTTTCGTATCAATAAAATGCATATCCAAGATATAGTACGATGTTATGGTAATACGGGTACATTTACACAGGGACACGAATAATACCTAAAATATTAACTACTGTAAAAAAAACTTATAAGATGTAACATAGGATCTTTCGAAAATATGTGATCATAATAATAAACAGAAAAACTTCCATTCCCCAAGAAAAACTGTAAGAAGGTTATGTAAGTCTTAGTGAATTTTTTTAAATGTTGTTTTGAAAACCTAAAATATTCAAGGATTTTTATAGTAAAAGTTTTGTAGCCATCCTTTAATACTGTACGTTAAATAAATAATGATCGTCTACCTTCTCACAAGAGCTTAGAATTCGACATAGTAAAACTAGGTTCTATTACTCGTTTGCAGATGATGTACAGCCGGGAAACTATTTGCATTTACTTGTAAATGAACATGTGTCATGCATGGCTGCGGTAACGTTCCTCTCTCTCTCTCTCTCTCTTTCTCAGCTTTGACAGGTATAATCCAACCAAGCACTTTTGGAAATGAATCCAATGATTATAAGAAAGTACTTGCATCTTTTATTCGATTTACAGTTAGATATCATCTCTACTAGATAAGCCTGTAAAACTTGTTCAACCGTCCTACATTGACTTGTATTTTATAAAAACAGCAACATCATATTGCAGGAGGATCAAGTTCACGTGTAATCTCCTGCTTGACGATGGACATAATTATGTACTTGAACCAGATATGATAAATACTTAAATGTTATAATCCCAGTTTCCAGTAATTCCTCGATGATCGAAATAATTTTGTAATCATGTGCCGAACGACCTGCTACGTTCGATACGTGAGGAGTCATAACTGGTGGATAATGTCGTTATAATCATCTCAATAGGTGTAATCTACCAGTCTTCCTCTCTTTGTTTTCTATAATCCTTCTCCCACAAGCCTATTATGAAACATTGGTTGAATGCTGGGTAAATACTTTGGTCTCGTGCTTGACTTGAAACGACCGAATTATTTGTTCCTAAACAGATGTGCGTTCGTTTCTTCGAGCATACTCTTGTAGACGTAGATATCCTCATTGGTGTTATTCAAAGGCATTTTTCTGAAAATTAATTCTAAAAGACTTAGGGTGTAAGTAAACATGGTATTATTGATAATTGCTGTACCGTGATTTTCATCAAACACTATCATAACGGAACCCATAATATGTTCAATCGGAACGGATAAGAGGTGTTTAAAGATAATAATTCAATAAATGCTTAATACCCTTCCTTTCAGATAAGTCTTCCCTTCCTTTTAATGAATAGGTCCAGGTTCTGATCTTAGAGCGACTATCTTCATAGTTTGTTTAGCAGTTCTTTGATAGGCCTAAAGGTTTATTTCGTGACAATATCGGACTCGTATCGTACATTGCGTAGCTGTTTATACTTTAGTTTAGTGGTCTTACTCGCTTTTATGATATCCTCGGCTACCTTGGCTGACATTATGCGGGATACGAACGTATTTACTAGATATTATATCTGGTCGTACATAAGACACACCTTTAGACGCAGCGTAAGATTTACCGGTGAAAATTTCCTAAACATGAAAAAAAAAAGTCTCCTTCCACTACCATGAAAGGCGATGTTTCTATAGGTATAAGGTTCAATATGCAGACGACGCCTTTCATGTAAAAAAATAATGTGAGAGATGATCTAGGCTTAAATGAAGTAATAATTGGGTTGATTCATAAGTGTCATTATTAAATATCTTGAATTCTTTCTGAAAGGTTTTGATTCTAATTACATGTACACGAAAACCCCTTTGTCTTTGAGTCAGTATGGGCTTTAGATACTGCATCCGAAGCCGACATTGGTTGAGCGATGTTACGTATGGGAACAGCTTACGCTTCAAAATAAATATAATCATCCATAATATTAAAAGAAATAGGAACTCCTTTATATATGCTGCTGTAATGCGAAAGACTCTTCTAATTTCTTCAACCTCGGTCCTAATGAATTGAGCTCTTTGTCAGCTTTGCTGATCTAAGACTTCTGGTGTCCCTTCTCCTTCGTTAGCTTATCCATATTCTTGACAAGATAATCTACACGTTTAGCAATCATATGAAGCAAGTATCTCTTCATTACTCTGTTTCACACCCATTCTATCAACATAATTATTGTTACAAACATCCTTATATGTGACATGTTTTTTTTATGTTGATTACTATCAATGATACTGCATCGTAATATCCTTGAGGTTATGGAGTTAGATTCCCTTTTGTCCCACCAACAGATTTATGTTTGTAGAGATCAGGACAAAATTTCTGATAGGATGACATGATGTCCATTTATAAGTCTCTATAAGTATTTATCATCACAGATAAAGGTATTGAACCCATAGTTGTAACTTACCTCACAGATCTCATGATCCTTACTCAAAATTAGAAAATCATACGTGTCATTCCAGCAGAGCGAACACATCTCCTTAAACTTTTGGAACTTCATATAAGTGTCCATATGATTCTCAATAACATATTTAAAGTGGGTATCGCCCTTCCTGAACAGAATGAAAAGGTTAAAATTACATTTCCGCATCTGCTTAGGGATGCAAGAGTATGTCTGACAAAAATAAAAAGTGTTCCTATGTCTACCATACTAAAAAAAGCCTGGGTGTAATACTGTTTATTGCAATAAATAGTGTTAAAAATGAATACACAGTCTGGTTTTACCTCGGATGAGCGAATTATCTCTTCGTCGTCAGAATAAAGGAAATTGCCCAGCCTTTAACTAGTCAAATGACTTGAAATAAACGTTGATTCTTGGGCTGGTACAAAACTTTAGAGCAAACTTACACACTTTCTTGAACCGTAAGCCGATTAGTTCCTCTATCAGACTTATCATAGCGTTTGTTATACCGCATTTCGAAGTTCAACAGATGACACAGCAGATAGTATCTGGTAACGTGCCGAGTAATGCTTTACTCTCATCATAATCATTGTCACGAACAGGTAATAAATCTGTCTTCTTTACGAATAACAAGCCGTGTAGAGTAACTATATATCGTATACGGGTCATTCCATATCAAGTGATCCAACACCGACTATTTTTTTTAAATTGATTTTTTCTTCTCAATTACCCTAACATGTTGGTAGTTCAAAATGACTTTTTTTTTTAGCATATTGACCATATTTGTTTTACAAGGTGCTATTTTTTTATATTTTTTTTGCAATTTTAAGGGTTTACGAAAACGCAAATATCTCAGCCTCTGTTCAATCAACATGAAAGAAAAATCATTTCGTTTGGAAAGCAAAGGACTACAAGTTTGTGTATGTAGAATTTTGAACTAATCTCAATTCTAAAGGGTGAAATTTTTACCTAAAATTCTAGCTTTTTTTAAAAGAAAATCGTTTTCAGGGGGAAATATTTTCAGTAAAGGAAAGAGTCAACAAGCTACAATTTTTTATACAAGTAAACATAAACTACTTGTTCTCATACACCAAGTTTCAAACCTGAGAATTGACCCCCTTTTTATTAAAAAAAATTCAAATTTTTGGAAATTGAAAAAATTGCAATTTTCAGAGCTTAATATCTCAGGTGGGGGACGAGATAAAAATCTGAAACTTTGTTCCATAATAGTAATATACACAAAAAATTTGAAGTTTGAGAATTGACTATAAGCTGAGATATTTAAAGAACAACATGAGGAGAAAAACTCATGTTTCAATGGGTGTATGTATAGTATTTAAATCAATTAATATGTTATTTCATTGTATGCTCACGTAAAAAAAAACTACTACTCTAAGGTTACAGAACTATTCTATATTAAAACAAAAGTATTAAAGAAATATATAGAAAATTCTAATTTGTAAATCACTGGACAAAGACAGAACTAAGAATATGAGTTAGAGGGTGTTTGTTTTAGTAATAGAATAAAGGGGAGCATGAGTCAGAGCTGACAGACTTGTTCAGAAGCTCTGAGTGAGAGTATCAGAGCAGAGATAGAGGAATATAAAGGTTGTTTTTGCGTGACACATGGTTTTTTTAGTCGATATTATAATGTATTAATATATTAATGAGTGTAATTTTCAGGGTGTCTACCATCCGGGAAAATCAGGGAAAACGGGAATTAGCCGGGAATTTAAAGTGATCGGGAATAAGTCGGGAATTTGGTAAATCACAACAAAAATCCGGGAAAATGATATTTTACTCAAAATATGAAATACAATAATCATTAAATCAGTAAATTATGTCATTTTATTGTTTGTAGCTGTGTAATATATTTTTAATTTCTGTTAAACAATTTTAATACAAATTAAAAAAATTATTCAAATTTTAAAACTTATTATTATTCATAAAAAAGATTAATAGAAAAATGAGGGGGGTGGGGGGGAAGTTAGAAGGATGTGACATAGCCTACTTTTTTTAGTCGGGAATTTTAGGAAATGATCAGGGGAAATCAGGGAAATGGTCGGGGATTTAATTGATCAAGTTGAGTAGACACCATGAATTTTTAATTTACTAATTTTGAAATAGAAGTGTAATGTATCTATTAAATTATTTGATTCATTATAATTTACTTTGTCATAGTGGAATACCTACAACAAGATTTTGTCCAAATATTTTAGTCATCATTAAAATATATCTTACATCTTAAAAAATTGAATGTAGTGTGGGTGATTTTTTTAAAGCAGAGTGTCATAAGTGTGTGTATGGACCAATATCTAATTATATCAAAGTGATTACTGAATTCTGTGAAGAGGATCGAAATCTTATTGCTATAAGAACAAATATTAGTGTTGCAAATATATGCAAGTACCACGAGATTAAATTATTTTTAAATTACCACCATCTTTATGGTAACTCATGTTCTGACCCACTTAAAATACATAAAAAAAGTGATTACCAAAGGACTTAGAAAAATCAAAGTGGAATATTTATCAAAAGAAAAAAAATTACTCAGTTGATCTTTTGCCTGGGAATTCTTTGTGTGCTACTTGCTACAACAGGCTGTTTGTAATAAAGGAAGAAAGTAAAGGTGAAAAAGATTATGTTTTTGTGCCTCGATCTGAACATTTGGACATTTTGAATGCAACCCTTTAAAATTAAGGTGTATCGCCTGTTTCTAAAATCATAAAACTAAATTCTGAAAAAAGACCAATGGCAATTTAAGCAAAGTTAGGGAATCTATCCCAAAGGTTGAATCGAGAACTTGAAGCCTCTTTTGAAGAGGGAGTAGACCTACTTCATGATGAACCCTTAACAAAAAATATTCACTTGCTATTGTTCGCTGAAGAATATGAAGCACTAATTGAAAATCTTAAACAAAAATGTAAGACAGCAGATAAAGAAGAAAAGGTAAAAATAGTAAGTCTATTGCCAGAATCTTGGCCTAGAAAAAAAGTTAGTACTGAATCTGAAGTTTCTGAACGTTTAGTAAAAGTTACTAGGGATCTTTCTAAGGCACACGGAATACTACCAGACCTAGGAAAAAGATATTGTGTTAAAAATATTAATGAAGACACAGTCAGGAAGGTTGTAGATTTTTATATCAGTGGAGAAAACACTAGGCTTCTTCCTGGTAAAAAAGATAGTAAATCTGTCCGAATTGATGGGGTTAAAGTACATAAACAGAAACAATTATTACTTTGTAACCTGAATGAACTGTATGTACAATTTAGGGAAGCCCACCCAGAATCTAAAATTGGACGCTCAAAATTTTGTGAGTTTAGGCCTAAATGGTGTGTAATTGCTGGAGCATCATCTGTTTGTGTGTGTTTATACCACCAAAATATTAAATTAATGATAGATGGTGCAAAATTAAATGTGGACTACAAAGATCTTCTTATGATGCTTGTCTGTGACCTAAACCGTTCTGAGTGCATGCTAAGCCAATGTACCGACTGCCCAGGCGAAGATTTCCTACTGGAATTACTGTTCCAAGAACAAGAGACAGAATAAAACCCTGACAACATAAGCTACAAACAGTGGGTCACAACTGACCGAGCCGAGATGGTTTCAGTCACAAAACCAAGAGAAGAATTTTTTGAATCCTTAGCAGAAAAACTCAGCTCTCTAAAGAAACACCACTATGTATCCAAAGTGCAGTCAAGTTTTCTCAAGGACAAGAAAAATAGCCTGCTGTATACAGAATGCATTGTTTTAGCTGATTTTTCTGAAAACTTTTCATTTTTAATCCAAGACGAAATACAAAGTTTTCATTGGGTGAAAAAACAATCCACTGTTCACCCCTTTGTTTACTATCATAAAGAAAGTAATCAAAGTGAATTGAAGAGCAGAAGTTTTTGTGTCATCAGTAACCACCTCACGCACAATACCATCACAGTTCATGCTTTCCAAAATCATTTGATTAGGGATATCAAGACTACTGCCCCATCAGTGACAAAAATATTATATTTCAGCGACAGATCCTCTAGTCACTACAAAAATAAGAACTTTATCAATCTATGTCACCATGATAAAGACTTTGGCCTTCAAGCTGAGCGCCACTTTTTTGCTACCAGCCATGGGAAAAAATGCTTGTGATGGGGTAGAAGGGACTACAAAAAGAGAAGTGACCAAGAGGGGCCTTCGGATGACAACCAATAATCAAATATTAACTCCAGAGGATATGTTTCAATTTTGTGATAAAAACCTTCTTGGCTATACCTATGTTACAAGTGAAGAAGTGGTTAAAATGGAGTTGAATTGAAAAAGCTATTTGAAAACTGCTTGCCAATTCATAAAACTCTATCATACCACAGATATATTCCTATAAATGACACCACCGTAAGATGTTACCACACTTCAATTTCTGAATACTTTGAGGAAGTAAAAGTATCAAAAGCTTATTCGTTCTTACTCCAAATAAAATAGACATAGTTGCGTGTGTAAATGAAGGATAATGATTCCTTGGGGTTATTGATGAAGTGAGCATCGGATATCATTACTTAAAAATTCATCAATACAAGCCAGCAGGACCAAAAATTTCTTTTAAGATTTCAAGAGATGTCAAAACCTGTGTACATGTGCAAATAATTTTTAATTAAGATCATGCCAATGGAACTTTCAACTGTGACTGGTTGTACGCACATCAGCCCTAAATTGTGCGAAGAATACATACAATTTGTTGATTAGGTTTCATCTGTCTGCGAATCAATGTAGTGCAGCTAGCAGGTATTATGATGGTATATAACAGGCAAGGTACAAGACGGCCTGTTTTAAATTGGTACCTTTTAATAGAGTTCAATGAGATAATGATCGCTTCCTTCGGCTAACTGTACTTGATTATTAGCGTCTAGTAACTTAACTAATTAACAACTGAACCAAGGTATAGCTTCCGGCAATTGGGGGTTGCGTCCACCAAGGCCCCTCACCCCACCCCTGAAATTATTGGTTGACTACGGCCTTGCTCTACCTCTATTTGATCCTGATCATTTTGAGTCTCATGCACCCATTATAGTGTTTGATGCTTGTTATCAGAAAGATATTATCATGACAGCATGATAGCATTCTAAACGAGAGACACTTTCCATCCTAATGTGGGGGGTGTTTTGTTTAAGTCAGGACCGTTTTGCAACAAAATAGGAACTATTAAATATTTTCAAGGCTATAGGGGTTTGATCCCATTGCTGCCAGCCAAAATATTCGATGAGAGCTTGCGTTTGAGCAGCAGAGTTGGGTCTTGCATTGCCATGAAGCAACAACACTCCGGCAGACAGCAGGCCGCGGAGTTTATTCTGGATTAGACGGTGAAGTCTCGTAAATGTCAGACGATATGCAGCTGCGTTTATTGTTGTCCTTCGCCACATGAAGTCAACCAGCATAACACTACGTCTGTCTCAAAGCACGGTCGCCATAGTCTTGCAAGTTGAGAATGTCTGTTTGAATTTCATTTTCATCGGCTATTATGTGTGTTGCCCCTTCATCGATTGCTGCTTAAATTCAAGGGTCACGTGTTACACCCATGTCTCGTCCCCCGTGACAATGTCACTATCCTCATGGTATCGGTTCAAAAATGTCAAAGCACTGGCACATCTATTAGTTTTTTGCTCCTTGTTCAGCATCTTCGGAACCTACCGATTGAAGAACTTGCTGTAGCCCAAGTTTTCTGACACAATTTTGTAGAAAACTGACCCTGAAAATTTTGTAAAATGCAATGACAATGTGGATATTGTGACCCCAGCTTTTTCATGAATTTTGGTGTCTACCACACGAACAATATTGTCGCTGACCACAGATGGCCGGCCCGAGCGTGGATAGTCATAAACGTTGTCCCGACCTTCCTTGAATAACCTCACCCACTTACGAACTTTCCCAAAACTCATAGCGTTGGGGCCGTACACTTCGCGGATCTGGCGATAAATCTCCGCTGGTAGCACAGTTCTTGCTGTCAAGAACCCGATAACTGACCTCATTTCACATGCGGCGTGGCAATCGATCGTTTTAAACATTTCATCTCACAAAACGAAGCAAAACACACTGGCCAACATGGTTACAAATGTAATTTGTTTGTGTGCAAGGGCTGCCAGGACTCAGCGCGCATGCGCGAAAGAACGAACGCGAGGGATTTCAAAATATATGGGGAAGCATTTCCACACCAATGACTTAGTGAAAACGACGGTTCAGGAATGGCTTTCCTCGTTGGCAACAGACTTCTATGACGAGGGTCTACAAAAACTTATCTCGATACGACAAATGTTTAAATAACAACGGAAACTATGTTGAAAAGTAGCTGAAAGTATCTAGAATAGGATTTTTTAAAAATTATCAATTCCTATTTTATTGCAAAACGGCCCTTACTTAAAAAAACACTCCTTGTACTAAAGCGTTCTATCTGATTATTCACGAACTTGTAGCTCATTACAACTCTTATCAGCTGTGGCAGTCAACAAGATGTCATACATAATATATTATCGGTAGACATATTACCCTCATGTCGTATGATGATCGACGTCCAAGGGTTCTTGAGCTAGGAGGGGGTCTTCCTCTTATAGGAGGCTACATAATACATTCCGGCCCTCCTAATGAATCGACTATAAGCTCCTCCCACTGTTCGACAGTTGTTTTATCTCATTATGGAGCAAGAGAAATTTGTATTGGGTTCTTCCTATCATCTTGAGAGAGAGAGAGGAGATATGCCATACTATAAACTAGGTTTTCTGGTTAGTTCTCCTCAGGAGAGATAGAAATAAAAACATACTACATATGAAAAAGGAACAGAAGATAGCCTGGATTGAATTGGGAATTCTTTTAAAATCTGAATGAATTTAAATCTGTCACTTTCAAACGCAAAATTGGTTCAGGATTCCAAAAATATATAATTTTTACATCATAAGAAAATTTTTGTAACATACCTAAACTTGAAATGTAGCTTGATTTCAAATATTCTACGCGCGCTTGAAACGTCCTGTGATTGGTTTGACGTCACTCCCGAGTAGCCGCTAGCCAGCCGACAGGATAATACATGTATTTTGAATATTCTACGCGCGCTTGAAACGTCCTGTGATTGCTTTGACGTCACTCCTGAGTAGCCGCTATCCAGCCGACAGGTTAATACTATGTATTTCGAATATTCTACGCGCGCTTGAAACGTCCTGTGATTGCTTTGACGTCACTCCTGAGTAGCCGCTAGCCAGCCGACAGGATAATACATGTATTTCGAATTGATTCCACTTTGTTTTCATGACTGTTTAATTCCTTTCTTTTCCTAATATTTATATTTTGTCTGTTTGTTTATGATATACTATTCAATTATCAAATTATTGTATTTGTTGAATGTTGTTTATTATTTTTAATCTACTGTTGGTATTTCTCGCCTTCCAAACACATAATAAATTACAAAAATGACAGAAAAGGGTTTCATGAAAGCCACTACAGACAATTTACCACGTGTATATATGATAATGGTGGCGTCATTTCTGTCAACAAATGAAATGTTTGTAGGCGTAGAGCTGAAAGTAGTAAAAAACGCCAGGTTTGTTGAATATTGTTTTTATTTAGAATTTTAGAGTCTATATACGTCATGTTGTCTAAAGAAGGGCTCATTTTGCTAAAAATAACCTTTATGGAAAATGTCTGTTATGATTATTTCAACTGTTCTATCAAAATGATTCTTTCTTAATAAAATTGTATTGCAGAGTTTAAGGCCATAGGCAGCTATAAGCATTTTGTGATTTCAATATTATTGTATTTTTATTGGAAGAGTTTATGCTGAAATACGCTTAAAAATAATACATGTATGATATCGGATGTTTCAAAATGTATTTATTTAATTTTTATTATTTTGTTAGTTAAAAAATGTATAAGGCCAACATTGTTTGAAATAATGATAGGCCAAAAAAATTATCTTGGCTGACTCGATAGCTCAACGGCACTGTGTCCAGCTCACGATGAAGTGCTACTCTCATATCCATAAGGCCTGGTTTCGAATTTCATCTAAGTGCATTGGGTGTGGTTTTACAAATTGTGATTAACCCTTTAGTTTTACCTCACCTCCCTTCACGTTAAATGCCGGTACATACATGACCAGGTCGAGTTTATTTCCGGTGACAGATTTTCCACTCTCCCTCCATTCAAATATGGGTACACTTCTTCTTTATTCGACCTTCCTCATTCCTAACATATTAACGTGATTAAGACAATTTATGCGTATACATTGAACAGATACTAAGATGTGGCGCTAAAAAAACCTATTCAACGATTTATTTTCACATTCACTGCACATGTGAAGCTGTAGAAACACGTGTTCAAAGCTCGACAAAACTAGATATCATATTCTGAAAATTGAAAAATGACACCTGGACACGGGTATCGAACCCGGGACCTTCGGCTTAGTACGCCAATGCTCTTACCACTGAGCTATCCAGGATTCGTCCCGTGCCCATGGTCATTCTTCACTCATAGTTTAAGGCAGAGTCTAAGATGGACGTGCTCAGCTCAGTGGAAGAGCATTGGCGTACTAAGTCGAAGGTCCCGGGTTCGATTCCCGTGTACAGGTGTCATTTTTCAATCTTCAGAATATGATATCTAAGTGGTGTTATCCTCACTAAAATGCATTAACAATAGTTTCGGCTATTTGTTTCATTAAAACTAGTTATGTTTGAAATTCTGAAAACAAGTCCCTTATTGGTTCATGCAACACACGAAATAAAATGCTAGTAAGAAAATACCGTAACTAAATCTTATTTTTCCAACACCTGTGATCATGGACGTGCCTGGCTTTCAGACTTTGGGGGGGACAAAGACACAAAATATTATAAGTGATTTAACACTCTCTAATAATAATTGTTTATATACTTAGTATAAACAACGCGTACACTAGAAATACTCTTAAATTCAGTTTCATATTCAATATAAATGTATCAGATGAACATTAATACCAATTCAAAAATTTTCCTTTAACTCAGATTAAAATAACAATCTTTTTTCTTAGTTGTTCAAAATTTTAAATAACTATAGCCCTATCTGCAAGAGTATTAGTAATTTTGTATTAAATAAATAATAGGAACTATATTTAGTTTACCACACTGACAACACAACTTATAAATAAAATACTTATATGCCATACAAAATACTTATTTTAAATTAGCATAGGCTTCACCAAACACTCTCTTTCTTCGTTCATTAACTACAATAAACTTGTTCATAAGATAATGAATGCTTATCTTATCCAACATATCTTTATGTGTGTGACACACAGCCACATGATTAATGCGCCTCTGTGTCATATTGTTCCTCAAGTATGTTTTAAGGCGACGTAACGAACTAAATGATCTTTCCGCCTCACATGACGAGCTTGGAACAACCAGCAGTATACGCAACAGAACCTCAACATTATTGCATTGCTCTCACTTCAGGAGATAGCCTTCGAAATGCGGTTAGGGCATCTTCAACACAAGTAGGTGCACTTAAACGAAAAAACATGTTTTGTTCAATTTCAAAATCTTTCTCGTTAATTTCAGGATACATTTTCAGCACTGGGTTTATTTCTCCTTTTAAAAGACTCCTTTCCAATTTTCTCATGTGATCAAGTCCTTCTTGATCAAATCTTGACTTTAAACCTCCAACAGCTGTGTCTATAATGGCAAAATACTCGTGGTGAAGGTAGTCCTCGACTGAAGTAGAAGTGAACGCTGTAGCAGGACTTGTGTAACGCATTGGTGGTTTCTTCTGTCTTGGTAGAGAAAGAGGCTGCAGGTTGTTGGTAACAATGATTTTGTTAGCTTCTCCCCAAATTAATAAAAACTCGTCATTTTCTCTGAGTCTTTGTAAACTAGAAGACACTATTTCTATGGCCTGCATAAGTCCGGAAGTATTCATTTTTCTTCCCTGAAAAGATTTATTCAAAATTTCTAAATTATTTATTATTTTCCTTGCCATAAGGAAGCCTAAAACAGTCTCTCCTCACTCAAACACTTTGAATAACCCACTTGCTGACTGTAAGTGATTTGCTTCAACAGACAGTGCTTCAAGTGTTTGTAAAATCATTGAATAGTTTTCCAGAATCTCTTCAATCTGAGCACCTCTGTATATCCACCTGGTCGGACAAAGGGGCTTAATGCTGGCATTAGATGTCAAAGGACCATTAAAAGTAGCTTCTCGGATATTAATAAACTTGGTTTTAGCTGTCAATGATTGTGAAAACAAAACTCCAAGTTCATGGGCCCATTGCATTGAATTCCTCACAGTAATTGATGTATCACATGCATCCCTTGTTACCAAGTTAATGCAGTGCGCCCCACAGTGAACAAACACGGCTAGAGGCTGTCTATCCTTTATTATAGACTGTACTCCTTTGTTGATCCCACTCATATTTGGAGCACCATCATAGGTTTGTCCACGCAAGTTCGAAAGAGGTAGTTGAACTCTGGTCATTATATCAAAAAGAATGGCTGCAATCGACTCCCCAGTTGTTTTACTAGCACTGTATAGCCCCAAAAAACTTTCATGAGGCTCTAAGTTTTCATCAACCCAACGCACACATATACTAAGCTGTTCAGTCCCAGTAATATCACGTGTACCATCACAAATCAAAGAAAACAAATTCAATTTGGAAGATTGAATTTCAGCACAAAGATTTCTCACAATTTCATTACCCGTTATTTCCAAAATCTCATTTTGAATTTTTCCATCTGTGTATACCTCTCGTTCCTTATTCAACCAATTTGCAAGATATGAATCATCCTCGGAACGTAGTTTAAGAAGATGAAATAAGTTTCCACTTTCTTGTTGATTTCCTCTTAAAGCTAAGCCTTGCATGGCTAAATATTTAATTGAAGTGAAAATTTTCAAAAGAAATTCCCTAGAAATCTTACGTTCAGAAACTAAAGAAGAGTTTAACTGGTTATCAATCGGGGTTTTCAGCTGTCTATAACTTAAAACTGCTTGTAAATGACTATCTGACTTTTCATGTGAACGAAACTTGTCCAATGCCTTTTTCCAGTTTTTAAATCCATTTCTAGAAAACGCCGGATCCATTTTCCAAGCAAGATTTTTATCAGGACATAATTTATTATATCTATTACAATAAAAACAAAGAGCTCCATCGGCACTGTTTGTAGAGACATCTATATGCAGCCAAGTGAACTCCTTATACCATGCTGGTTGAAACCGAAGTATTTTTACTTTTAAATTCTGAGTTGGAAATTTGGTTGGTATTGTAACTGGCTGGTTTGGTGCCAGATATGTATTACTTTCACAAATATTAACTTGTGATTGATTAAACACATTTTCTGTTTTATTAAAATTTAAGTTGGCTTGAAAGGACTTTTCTTCAGACTCGCCAAAGCAGTGTTTTTTAGGAGATTGTAGTTCAGTTGGTGAATCCTGTTCTCTTTTGATTAAGAAACGATCCATGCTCAAAATATTACTCAAATCACGCTGATTTATATTAAGTTCACTTTTACACACAAACACATTAGCAAATACGACATAAACTCATTTATTTACAAAACATTTAACAAACCACACGCCACACTATTTATTCTTAATATTCACAAGATTGCTGCAACTATTCGAAAAAGTTAAGAACTTGCAAATAAAACAAAATAATTTACTAATACAATAACAGTGTCACCAGCCTAAAAACTATTTTAGCAGCGCTAGTGTATATACAAATGAAGCAAGATCCGCCTATTTAATAAGGTCATTTAAATTTAAAATAGCTAATTTCAAGAATTAAAAAAACTATTCAAATAAATCAATAAATTCTCTATTGAATTTAAGGGTAAAATTTTGGGGGGGACGTGTCCCCCCCGTCCCCTCTACCAGGCACGTCCATGCCTGTGATCTCCATGGCCAAAGCATTTATGGTGGGAAAGCTTCAATCAACCTTGAAAAAATTACAGGACACCTCGAAGTCACCCGCTACTTAAAGACCGAACAGAGACAGGGGCCGGTCATGTGTGTCCCGACCAAAATTCGGGTGCATTTTCTGGAAACATTTTCCTTCCTCATCCCAATATGATTAAATCGTGTGAGCAAGTAGGTCTATAAATATAAAACTTTGTGCAGAAAGAAAAAAAAAACTTTTGATTAATTATCTAAAACTATGAATGTCAATCTACTTTGCTGGAAAAAATTAGCTTAGGTAATATAGACAGTAAATGACTCTTACAAGGTCGATGGTTTCTGTATGATTATTTTGGTCTCTGGTCTCTCAAAAAATAAAGTGTGTGTGTTCTAAGAGAAAAAAAAATGCCTCCTTAAGTTAGTTTAGTTTCATGCTTAATGATGGGCAACTATTATGTTACCGCTAACTTATAAATAATACAAACTCTGCATATCTTATTTTGTTTGATATTAATATATACATTTATTAATATTAAATAATTAAGTAATTTATTTAGGTACATGAATAAATAATGTATATGGAGTAGAGATGGTTGTATTTGCACACAGTATTACAAAGTATTGTTCGTTCACGGTAGGAGTTTACCTGGAAAAGGACTTTTTTCCCTACCAGAAATCTATTATATAGTAGGATATCGGTAAGAAAAAAGACCTTTCAGAGGTAAACTCCTCCCGTGAATGAAGTATACCATCTATAAGATTTTTTAGTTGCAGCCATTGTGAATAAATAAAAATAAAAGTACATAATTACACCGAAAGACCGGCTAATAAATGATTTATATAAGATAACAAACGATAAAATATACACAATTTACAATTATTATTATAATATAATAAGATAACACGAAATTATAACTAAAATAAAATAGTAAAAACACAGCAAACTAAATTAAAAAAGAGTCAATATTATGTAAGGCGTTCTTCTCAAATGCTCACACTACTCGAGAGTGACGTCAGACGAACACAAATGGAGCACGCTCGTTTTCTCGCGCGGAATATAATGCTAGTTTTGAAACCGCTATAAACTCTTTAAAAATAACCATGAAAAAAATCAAAAAACAGTTACTTATCAGAAGGTTATTATAACCAAATTACATGATTTAAAAAATTAATAAAAATTGCCAATTATCATCGATAACAGTAATGAGTATAACTTTTTTAAGCTTGAGGATCTCGGTTGTTAATTTCTGAGACTAAACTATTGGTATCTGGAGTGTTCATAAGATCCCCTCCGAGTTTTTTTTTAAATATACCTGTCCAACCCTAAATTTAAGGGTAGTTTATTGAAGGGGAAAATAAGAAAAAAAAAATATTTTCTCGAAATTCGCTTTAACGATTTTGATTAAATGTTATATCTAGGCATTATTTATCATTGTAAACAAGATGGCCGTTCTCATTTATTCATGAAAATTACTTTGAAGGTAATTTACATGTGGGAGATTTTCCAATTTTCATCCTTTCTCCGCAACTATTTGAGATACGAAATGTCTTATCATAGTAAAGTTGTAGTACTATTAAAGATAAAAATATTTTATTTGGAATCTTTTTATAGAACCAATAATTTCTGAGCTATAATCAAATATATTATACACTTTTTAATTCAAGTATTAGAAAATTAATTTGATTCTTTGCTCTTTGGTGAACAAATAAATATTTTTTTCCAATTTTTTTTTGTAGCAGTGTTCCTAAATTCTAACGCCATAGAGCAACAGTGTATATTATTTAATTTATGATCTTTAGTGTAATGTTTCAACAATGTATAGATCTATTATTACGTTTCACAAATCCTACGCGTTTTTAGTAAATATCTATTTTAAGATAAAAGCGAGAGAAAGTCCGTGCGGTGCACCGAACCATTTATTTTGTTTCAGGTTGTCTTGAAATATCGACATTTTTCAAATCTCGAGTTAGATTGTTTTGACAATCACAATACTTTCTTTACGAGGTGTCGAGAGAAATTAAAAATACTCAATTTTAAAAATAACAGAATCTAAGATTTAAGTTTTATTTCTAAACATTTGTCAGTCAGTAGCGTACCCAGGGGGGGGGGCGTTGAGGGGGACCTAGAGCCCCTCCCTACCGTAGTTTGTGGATGCCCCGATGTCTACGCATCTCCAAAGAAAAAATAAAATGGGGGAGTTAAACATTGCGTACCAAAGAGAAAATAAAATGGGGAGTTAAACATTGCGACCAAAGAGAAAATAAAATGGGGGAGTTAAACATTGCGACCAAAGAGAATATCATGTGCCGCACATCCTTGTGTTGATCATCCCTAGTAGTCCTAATTGGTGTTCTTGCAGTCTGGGAGGTGGCCTAAGTCCTGAAGATCTCCGAAGCTCCCAGTTTCACACGTGATTCCATCGAGGAGTTGCACAGTGGCTAGATAGCTTCCTATTATAAATAATCGGTGATTTTTATGACAGTAGGCCTATGTAACGATTAGGCCAACTTTAATTTAGGCCTATTTATACATTATTTTTGTAGATGATCACATTTAAAATATTCAAATTATCGGCCTCAATGATCAAGTTAACAAATACCAATAAAAAAACCTTCCTTAAAAGCTTCTAGGTGTAAACATTGATAAAAAAAACTTGCCTCCGGTGGTTTAGGGAGTGTACCCCTCTTGCTCCCTTTGAGCCCTTCCTACTTCACAATCCTATGTACGCTACTGCTGTCGGTATCAAGAAAATTAACATTTCTCACTACAACATTCAGGTTTTAAGGTGGGAGATCCGAGCAAGGCTAGAGAAGGAGTTTTGGCAGTTTTTACATCAAAACATGTAAATGTTGTTGGTCAAAATAAATCAAATATTGCTCCAATCTAAACATTGAGTTTAATTTTCTTCTCGTGGTGGCCTTAACCGTTCTTGAATATAATGTGTCAAGAGTGTTCTTGAATTTAATGACAACTTGTTTTCTTCATTTCAAAAGTTTGTCATCTAATAACGTTACGCACATGACAGATATTCAACAATTATTGACAGCACCATGTGAAGAAAATTTAACTTTATATGTTTTGTATTGATGAAATATTTTATTTATTTTGGCAAAAAACATTTTTGCTTTAAAACATTGTGAAAACACCTACCTCTTTTCGCGTCCCCTACATCCCCACCTTAAACTGTCTATTTCTATATTTTGTTATCACTCAGAGAGTTATATAATCAATCATTGTTTTAATATAAGTTTATTAACAATTCTAATCATAGAATAATATGTGATCGATATAGTTGCAAATTGTTTAAATGTAATTTTTCTTGGATTGTATTAATACCAACAACAAATTTGTTTGGAAAAATCTTACTGTGATGAATTACAACATTATTAGTAACTGAGAGGAGCGCTCTTTTATTTATCTTCATTTTTCTTTATTCACTACGTCAATCTCAAAATAATAATTATTAATATAGGTTCACAAATACTAGCTACACAATATTGTAGCTAGAACACCAGAAGATTTGACAAAGTCAGCTACTATAGAAAAAATACCAGCAGCAACGAAAACAACAGCGTGTTCAGACGAAACCACATGATTCGATGATTAATTGCGATTGGGTAATGATGACAGTTCTGACCAAACAGCATGCGCACTAGAAAGTTCAAAAAAGTAAATTAGCATAGAGCTCTAGCCTTGCGGGATATTGATACTGTACATGTAATTTGGACTTACAAAACATGTTTTTGTGGTTATAGCTAACTATAGGAATATGGGGTGACCTGGTGGTCTATGGGTAAGGTGTCGGACTTCTGTGCTGGGGTCCGGGGTTCAATCCTTTGTCTCGGCACAGATTTATCTGATTACCAAACCCTTCCTTCACCTCTGACAAGACATCTTGTGAATGTGGGGAATGCCAGGCCTCCACCGTAGTTCGGATTCCACGTTAAGCTGTAGGTCCTCCATTTCATCTCACAATCACCCTACCATTACACATTAGCGTAAGTGCGTATAACCCGAACGGGTAGTAAGACGCGGTTCTAATAATAATAATAATAATAATAATAATAATAATAATATAGGAATATGTAGATATCTTTTTAATAATACATTTCTGCTGAAAAACTCACTTTTTTTATATAGACAATCATTTTGGCGTAACCCCCCGTGATGGTGTCACCCGGTGCGGTTCGCGGTGTTGCCACTACGATCAAGTAACATTGTACTGTATTACTTATCACACCGGTGGGCACGCAGACTAAGGCATTAATCTCATCTGGTCTGTTTGCTGGTGACCAAAAGGTCAGAATTCGAATCTTTGCCGGGTGTAAGAGTTAGTTTTCCTTCATTTGTTTTCCACATTCTCTCTTTCACCACACTTCTACGGGAACATTTACTCTTAATACTCTATCTTCCATCCATTGTTGCAAATATGCGGATAGCCCAGATGTGATACGTGATACATTTAAATAAAAGGCCTGCCTTGCGTTTGTTGTTTTATTTCCATGTTATTTTGTGAAGTGTTGATTCTATTGTTGATCCTGTTGCAGAGTGTGACCGCACGTTCATGAGCCGGCCCGGCAGCCTGCAGAACGGAACCTTCAACGCGCCTACGTTCACGAATCCAGTGGGTCAGTCCCGCCAGTGCGTATACACGTTCGTGGCCGGCCCCAGACAACGTGTCGAGTTAGTTTTCACGGCGTTCAACCTACGTGGAATGCACCCAGAGTGAGTGCGATCAGATTATTATCAATTATCTTTGGTTCGTGCTAACTCCATCACGTTCAACGTAAAGGTGCTCTTGCAAATCTTATTACTATTAGGACGTCATTGGTCCATCTGCTTCCTTGACGCCGGAAAGGAGAACGTGATTTGTCATAGTGTTTATCCATGTGCTTCGCAAATGTCGTGTCATAGTACAGATATATATATATATTCAATAATGTTCATATTTATTTGGTAAGGAGTAATGAATGATAAAATTAAATCTTATTTGTTATTCTTTTATTCCCTTTCTCGTTATTTGAGCTTTAGTCTTCTATGACGACATGTTTCGGTGTTGTAGGTTACACCATCTTCAGGTCTGATTTATTGTCAAATATTTTATATAGATATGTTAGTAAAATTTTAAGTTTTATAAAATTAAACATTAGAAATGTAAATAGTAAATAGAAATTAGAGGATAATATTTGAAATGTTAAATAAATTACCACTTAAATGACGATGATTTCCTTAAAATACATACTAACGTAAAGTTTGTGAAATTTTGGAGTATTATTATTTAAGAATCTTTTTCCTTAAATTATAAGACTTTAAAATTTCACAAACCTTCCATTAGTATGTATTTTAAATAAATCATCGTCATCATAAATAATATATTTATAAGCTTGTTAATTTAAGTGATACTTTATTTAATAATTCATATATTATCCTCTAGTTTATATTTACTATTTACATTTCTAATGTTTAACTTTATTAAATTTAAAATTTTACTAACATATCTATATAAAGTTATTTGACAATAAATCAGACCTGAAGATGGTGTAACCTACAACACCGAAACATGTCGTCATAGAAGACTAAAGCTCAAATAACGAGAAGGGAATAAAAGAATAACAAATAAGATTTAATTTTATTATAGTACAGATCGCTTAGCATGAAAGGTTTCAAACAACCTTACCTTGTCGGGTAGTATGAAACTATATTGTAAACTAGTACAGGGTGTAAGCCGTCAACGTAAGAATGATACCTTTCAGGGTAAACAAAGTAAGCATCGGGACATGAAAATGCGTCTAAAGATTTTAGGTTAAAAAAAACCATTTTAATGAACTTTTGTACAGAAATTGTAGATTACCAAAAGTACTGTTCGTTAAAACCATTATTGTAACCAAAATCATGCTGAATAAATATAAAACTTTTTAAGACCTACATATAACGTGGCCTAACACCTCAAATTACATCGATAGCATTATATTTTTTACTGAAACTTTTTACCCTGAATTTATTTTAGCTTTGACTATATCAAATTATTTTCCCAGTGTTGATAAGGAATTTGATTTCCAATTCATCTATAGTTTCAAAAAAAATATTTATATCTACGAATATATAACCAACTGTCCAGTAACCTCTAATATGTAATGATTTTGAAATATTTAAAGCACATTTCTTTTACCATACATTAAATTATATGTCACTTGATTTTGCATCACGGAGGCCCTCACCTCTTAATTCAAAACAGTGGACAAATATCAACCATTAAGGAGCTATTCCATGCGTGCAATATATCTCACACTGGTGGTGTAGTTTTAGGTTAAGCAGGTGGTGCGATACGCGCATTATGCCTTCCATTTGGTTTTCAGGGCGTCTATGTCAGAAACCCTCTCATAAATTCAAAATAAAAATAAAATTTAAATTTTGTATCTTACTTGAAAAAAAAAAAACCTTGGTACTTGGGGCCTGGGAATTTATCTCCTACTTTGATCTCGCCTACCTTTTTATTTTTTGCGTTATTTCGCTGTTCTTGGAAAGTCACTAAAATTGTGTTCCCTATTGTTTTTCTCGTTTCTCATTAGTCTCATTGTATCCTTGAGGGGCAACATTTCAGCGCTAATTGTCAAGTTTTGTAAATTTCTTTCCCTCCATCTTTCTCGTGATAATATTGCTTGGACTAGCCAACCTTCTAAATGTCGCCGGTAGAGTGCAGATCCCCTCCTCCCCCTCTTCTCTCAGGCTCACCCAGTGACAATAAATAACGAATTACTGAGTAATATTTCAAATGTAGAAAAGAAAAACAATAACAAAATGTATTCACTTAAACTAGATTTTAATTATTTAACCTTCTGAAAAAAACAATAATCATGTACACCCGCACTCAAAGTAAAAAAATATACACTCCATTTTATTTTGGCAGAGAAAAAAACCCTACTTATACAACATTTAAATATTCGCCTCTCAAGTCCCCTAAAAAGTACATCAATAAATTGTAATTAAAATATTTTAAGGCATAGAGCAACTTTAAAATTTACTAAGAGACTTTCTAAACTGGTGTCTTTATAGGCCTAAACTCTATTAATGCTACTAGCTATCCAAAATTCCAGTTGTAATCCAGCAAGCACTTTAAACTTTATTTGCTCTCATTGGTCACTTCTCTATCTATAGCTGGTAACATGTCAATCTTATTGGAGTTGTATGCTTCGATAATCTCATGTGTGCCATCATTTGTAGGCCTGGCTAGTTTGAACTTATCCAACGACCTCTTATACAACTTCTCCTAGTATTTTAAAGCACGTCTACGCTCTATTTATTATGTTTTAACTCCAACTATACTCAATTTTGTATTCACAGGACTTGGTGCCTTCTTAAATAATACATCATTTGTCAAAGTTCATGCTATTGGTTGTTTGGTTAAACGGTTTACATTCAATAACAAAGATTTAATATATTAAAGAATAACTAAATAATTTGCTCCTTTTGCTTGCTGTTTTTACCTTCTAAATTCTTCCTCTCACCACTGTATCACAAAGAATTAGGAGAATACTATAAAGTATACCTTGGGTCCTATTTCCCATATTTTCATAAAATATGACAAAAATGCTACTGACCTCTTTTCCTGGGTCATTTAGGCGTAATACTTTTCAAACTTTGGGCACGCGTGCCGTAGGTTCGCCCACCCATCCTTCAATCATGCACGTATTTTTCTCTCCGAGATGTTTTATCAAGGTGCTCTAGTGTCAAAAATTGCAAGTTTTCCAACTGGATCCATAGTTCTCTATCATCCTCTTCAAACTCTCACCCCAAATGTAATATATACTAACACACATTAAGACTAAACATGATGTAGTATTAGCGGGTTTCTCGTAGGCTGGACCAGTGTACAAGTAGGATCTTCTACATCTAGTAAAAGTTGTGATAGTTTTTTTTAACATATTAGTAAAGTGTTGAGCAGAAAGTTGTGTTATAGCCTTCTACATTGCTATATTACAGTGAATATTATGTCAATATTTCCTGAAAAGTGGGCTCACTTTATGTAAAGATGTTGATCAAACTGGCGTCTTTAATCTTTGAAGAGTTGCATTGGTCCCTTAACTTATTTTTTTCTTACAGACGGTAAATCATCCCCCCTATTCTACGTCATACACCATCTTGACCAATGAGCCCTATTCCAACTTTCCTTTAACTTCCTCGTGTCTCCTAAGCGGCTAGTTATATCACTATAATCTCTAATGACAAGCTGAGTGTTATCACAAGCTGTAATAGCCTAAATCCATCTTCCTTATAGCCGACGACCGTGCAGAGATCCCTGGCGTGGCTCTTTTTCTCCACGTTACCCTATGTGTGTATGTTATCTACTGGACGCATCAAGGACGGATGTTTTCTCCTTCCTAACCCATTTGATCTCCACATTTTTCCTACTGGTTTGGTTGGAGTTCTGCTGTCGATTGCGCGTGATTGTCAACGAGTTAACTCATTCTTACTCGTCTTGAGTATGTCCTGAAAAATGGCACTATCTCCAGGACTATGCTTCTCATCACGAAATAAATTCATCAAACTTATTCAGCCACCGTGCGTCTATCAGGTTACTTAAATAGCTGCATCCAGGGAAAATAGTATTTCTCGCCGAGTTCTATAAACCTTTTGACGCATATTTAGCAACTGTGAATACAGATTGAGTAAACCAACGCCACCAATTCTCATCTATTGGGGTAATGTTTTAAAACCCTCTTGAGATTTCTAAACTAAGATTATCCTGGATCCGTGAAGTGGGGCGGAATCCCTAGATACACGGCAGTGAAATCCTGTGCATTTCTTATCAAAGTCGGTGGCTTCATCTTCCACAAAGATAGAGTAAAGCTTCGCGCTGTCCCACTTTGATTGCGCATCACTGTTTGGTCATCCAAACTTCCCATGAACGCTTGAATACCTCGTAGAACCTGCCTACGTGTTCCATTGAAGATCACCCGATCATAATGACGTCTTCAAGTTGTATCAAATCTTCCTTCGATTAAAGGCTGGAGGTAGCCAGTTATATCAGTTTTGGGGAGTTCTTGATCCGTTTCTGAACTCCAAAGAGCTATGCGCTCTATTAGCTTTAAAATGGGATAGTTTATCTTGTAACTGTTGAGCTACAATTTGACCCCAACTTAAGCAATTTAATCATAATGTTCAGCTTAAATTTCAACATAATAATTTTAACTCTTTACGTTGTATACATCATAATTTTTCAAATTCATATAACTTACATTATTAATTTTGAATTGAAATATGACTATTACTATCGTAAATACATTTAGGTTTCACTAAAATAATATTGTTGTGTAGAGTATACTCGATATTTTTTAATGTAAAAATGCTGCTTTGTTACATCAAATCTCTGTTTACATATTAAATGATACTTTTGATAAGTAGTTCCCGGCAAATAATGGATGTACTGACCAAATAGCCTGTCCAAAGCCTTCCTACAGATTGATTACTTACCAATTAGGGAATGCAAGCAATTATACAATGTTATTGAATCGAGTTTGAAGCAAAAATTGCCTATAACTTATCCTTATAACTTGTTGATAATTTTAATTGATAAGTATCTAGAAACTTACAAGTACAATTAACTTCCTATATTTGTGATTCAGGATTTTTTTTTATAATATTCAACCAGAATTATATATATATATATATATGTAAAAATTCTATGTTAAATACTAATAGAAGACTATAAATAACATGATACGAAAAGCTTATTTTGCCTTTTAAATACACAAAAGTTATAGTTTTCCATACTATACTGATACACAAAATTTGCTTATAATTTGCCATACCATGTATGACACACAAAACTTGCTTATAATTCGCCATACCATGTTAATATACAAAGTTGCTTATAATTCGCCATACCATGTTGATACACAAAGCTGCTTATAATTCGCCATACCATGTTGATACACAAAACTTCTTATAATTCGTCATACCATGTTGATACACAAAACTGCTTATAATTCGCCATACCATATTGATACACAAAACTTGCTTATAATTTGCCATAACATGTATGATACACAACACTGCTTATAATTCGCCATACCATGTTGATATACAACACTTGCTTATAATTCGCCATACCACGTTGATACACAAAACTTGCATATGATTTGCATACCATGTTGATACACAAAACTTGCATATTATTTGCATACCATGTTGATACACAAAATCTGCTTATATTTCACCATACCATGTTGATACACAAAACTGCTATGATTTGGCATACCATATTGATACACAAAACTTGCTTATAATTTGCCATACCATGTTGATACACAAAATTTGCTTATAATTCGCCATACCATGTTAATACACAAAACTTGCTTATAATTTCCCATACCATGAAGATATACACAACTTACTTTTAATTTTTAATGCTTGGAGAATTTATTACATTTCACTAGTATCTTGAAACACATACACATATAATGTGTATATATCTATGTGTAGGTGTGTCTCACGATATTATAAATACATAAACATACAAATTCACCCACAATTGTTTTGCACAATATTGCTTGCATATAGCCGAAATTTTCAAATAATTCATTTATCTGGTTTTTGGAGAGAAAAAAAATTTATATTAGCTATTTTATCAATTACTTTATTTGTTATGCGTACGTGTAAGGTCAATGTATTCAAATTTTTGGTGATGGTTTAACCTACTTGTACCCTACTTGCTATAACATACAACCGAACTAAATAAAATCAAAATCGATCATTTCTCTCGTAGACTAGACTAGGTTGACCCTTGTTTTTATGTCGTGGTTAGACTGAGTAGGTAGATTTGTTGTTATATTTATGCGTTCATATTAGAAGTACAACTTTCTATAAAATACCTTTATCAATAGCAAACACAAATAATCTTTACAGTTTTTTTTAATGAGTGTATCTATTTAAATAATTATTACTGATAACCATGTTTTATTCGAAGGAAGATTGATTTTCTTATAATGTAAATGTTCTATTATTTATAACTTATCCATTAAATACAATATTTTGTGTCATTTTTAATAATACTGCTTTTTGTGTTTGTTGTTTTAAGTAAATTGCTATTTTTATGTTCATGCCTTCAATTTTATTGTGTAATTTCTAATAGTATTGAAATATTTATACCTAGAATAGAGTACGTATCAAGGAAATTGCATTTTATGTCTAAACGTTTCATAATTACACAAACAAACATGACATAACAAAAACAACTATTTTGGAAACAAGGACACGTAGGTAGATATCAAAAACTACTTGTTTTCTTTCTTTAACAAGATTTTCTTTATATACAGCCCACTTTGATGGTCGCATAGTCTAACGCGTTGCTCTCGCATAGACTAGACTGCCGATGGCGGGGAGATCAAGGTTCAAATCTCGGTCGGGTGTACTGAGGCTGATTTTTTCAAAATAATTTTCCACGCAAATGCGGGATACACGTCATATAAATGTAACCTTCTTAATCCCTAAAACCATAAGCGTAGTTAGAACATAAGCGTAGACGCGATGCTTACTCAATCTCTATACCGTGTTAATATGGAAGGTTTTAAAAATATATTAACTTAAGTGTGAGATTATAAAAATTAATAACTATTAAAACCCGCCTCGGTGGCGTAGTTTGCTAACGCGCTTGTCGTGTTGAGCTCGACTGCTGAGGACGGGGAGATCGAGGTTCGAATCTCGGTCGGGTGAACTGGGGGTGGTTTTTCCTAAATGGTTTTCCACTCTCCCTCCACGAAAATGCAGGTTCACTTCCTCTAATTCAACCTTCCCAATTCCTAATCCATTAGAGTAATTAGTACTTAAAGCGTATAAACCGAACGGGTAGTAAGACGCGGTGCTAAATATTATTATTATTAATAATAACTATTAAAAAACTAAATTTCGCCTTTTCTTAAGATTTTTTTAAAATAAAAGACCTATAAATCATCGGTGAGAACATTTTATAAATTGTGTCTTCACACCCCTCTCTTGGCCCTCAAAATGATTTACCAAATATTAATGAGATATAAAAATGATTGAAATTTTATTTTAGAAATCATGTATACTTAGAACGTATATAGCTGATTTGATTACAAATTGAAAGTGAACGTCAGTGTTTTTTTGCATGTGTATTTTGAAAATATATTAATTATCAGCTATTTTGTATAAATATCCCTACTAATTCCGGGTAATTTATAGTCGACTTGTTCCAATTAGTGTGTTGGGTGTCCGCCAGTAGTTTTCCATGCTCCGAGCCGAGTGTATATCGCAGACTCCAAGCAGATGATAAATGTAACTGAATGACCTGCATCGTACCCTCGGATGGTGGATTGTTTGTGTGCATTGTGTCAACTTTATGTTATCATGCACGTTTACTGCAAAGATATATATATATATAAAAACAGAAAAAAAAAATTAAAACAACACACACATTTTTATGAAAACAAATTTTTTTCATCGTCATTTTTGGTGGTTTCTTTGTTTTGTTTTTTTTCCTGCTTTTCCATTGGCCAGTGGATCTGCAGTGGGGGTGCTGCCAGCGTAAGTACATATTATCACTTTTATTATTACTACTACTTTCTTTCCTTTTTTATTTTATATATCACTCTATCAATTTTATCCTATATACTTCGATAAATAAGCACGCTTAAACACAGCATGTTTATCTTTGTCTGCTGTGTAAACTATTGTAATAAAGTGAACTATGTTGGTATTACATGTCATTGTTGTCGTTGTATTGCACATAGATAAAGTAAAAGCATGTACATAATATACGTTTTAACTAAATACTATTAAATCTATCTAATATAGGCACCGTTTCTAACTACATTTCTAATATTTATTATATTTTATCTCTAAATAAAACATAAACAATAAAATAATATGCTAAACAAACTTGTCTATTTATAACTAATTATATAAATAAACGTATTGCGAGCTATAAATAAAGTTTGTTTATTTTCCCAGTCTTATAACTAATGGGTTTTGAGTCTTCTTAGCTTGACACGAAACTTTTATTCTATAATATAATGATAATTATATTTCAATAGCATTGTGTAACATTGTCAAAACACCACATTATACATCATAAGTTGTTCTTTTTAGAGTAAAACATTGAATTTAGCCACAATAATGGTAAAGCACTTTGATATAACAATTTTAACTAAACTAAAATTGTATCTCACCTTCAACTTGTAACATTCGAACCTGAAAGTTCTGGAGTTCGGTACCCGCTGAGTACACACACACTGATAGTAATAAATATCAACTAAACCGTGTGTTATAAACATACTAATTGAAAACCTCACTATCACACAAATCGTAAGTGTATACCTTATTTAAAACTAGAGCTCCGCAAAGCAATTACGTTTAGTGATCTAATAAATTTGTTAACCTAATTATGTAAATAACGGATATGCTTACTTATGCATCTCTTTATGTTGTTCAAACAAAGTTGACATTGATTTATAGTCGTCACGTGATATATATTGTCCATAGGGTGAGTCTTGATACAAAAATCAAATTTAATTAAGTGTAAACAATGGATACGGGAATCGAGTCCGGGACCTTTGGCTGTGTGCGCCTATGTTCGTTTTGTATTTAGAGCCACTCTTCACTTGTTGTAAAGTCAAAGATCCCAGGTTTTATTCTTGTGTTCATGTTAAGGGCGTAGAAATGTGGGGATCCGGACCTCCCTGGGATTTACTGGATCCCCCGGAATTTTTTGGACACCCCTTTAAAGAGGGGTCCACAAATACATATAAAAACCTAAGGTTTAAATAATTGGGGTCCGAGAAAATGAGATATATTTTTGCTATCAACTGTAAGATGCTACTTGAGGAATCACCCTAAGAAAAAAGCCGTTTAAGTGGAGTTTGTAGCTTGTGTAGGGTAGGTTCACTACCTTTCCCCACCCATAACTACTTACTTAAAATATGATTTGCAAACAATGAAAGGTTTAAAGAAAGGGCAGGGCTGGGAGGGTCCGGACCCCCCTAGAAAAGCGAGCTTTCTGCGCCCTTGATTGAAGCTGTAATTTTTCACTAATTGAATACACACAATTTAGTATTATAAACTAAGAAATAACCTATATGCTTAAAGTCACTCTTTATGAGCCCTTTTGTAGCAAAAATGGTTTCTCCCTGTATAATTTAAAATGTCTAAATATATACACAACTACATTGATGGCATTAAAATAACATTCTCCTTGCAGCTTTAAAATAACCACACATTATCGCTTCAAAAGTAATACCAGTAATAGCATTAGTACAATGTTATTTTCATTAAAGTAATTAAAAAATAAAATTATTATTATAGATTTTCTATGGATTTTTTTATCGTTCATTATTATCGTACAATCTTTGAGGAAAGCTTTACGAATTAAAATCTTTTATGAACATTTTGAGTCGGCCTTATCTTTTAAACGATTTGTTGGCTGCATATATGTCTTGTGTTGACGCACAGTTTTATTCTAACTTTTTTTTATCAAAAACTTTATAAAAACAGTTTGGAATATCTAGTTTTGCTATTTTTATAATTTTAATATAGAAATTACAGATCATATTCAATGTTTCGTGAATTTATAAGCGTTCTAGGAATCATGTTTTCTTTAGAATAAATTTTAGTAAGAATTTCACGTCATTTCTAATCCCATTGCGAAAAATTATATAAAAAGTTATTGAATTATAATGGCACAGAACCGTTCTAAAGAGAACCGTTAACCGATACTAAACAAAATGTGATTTTTAAATCTCGGATAGCCAGATGGGCCCAGGACACGTGCTAGCGTTTTGGATGTGTTGCCTTCGGGCAAATTTTAATTAGGTTTTATTTAGTTTATAATACCGATTTGTGGATTTTCGATTGACGTAAAACGATACTATTTCTAAAACTTATCTTATAATAGCCATTGATTTTTTTTTCGTTCACCATTCTCTTACAGTATAGTAATGCATTATTAGAATAACGTTTATATTTTTAATGTTTACTTGATAGCTCAAAATTCAAGCAAAACAAATATTTGATAAATCATTGCTTTACCTCAACTTTACATAGCAAACATCAGCAAATATAAATACATTTATAATCCAAACATCAGCAAATAGAAATACATTTATAATCCAAACATCAGCAAATAGAAATAAATTTAGAATCCAAACATCAGCAAATAGAAATACATTTATAATCCAAACATCAGCAAATAGAAATAAATTTAGAATCCAAACATCAGCAAATAGAAATACATTTAGAATCCAAACACCAGCGAATATAAATATATTTAGAATCCAAACATCAGCAAATAGAAGAAATCCATTTACAATCCAAACATCAGCAAATAGAAATACATTTACAATCCAAACATCAGCAAATAGAATTACATTTACAATCCAAACATCAGCAAATAGAAATACATTTACAATCCAAACATCAGCAAATAGAAATACATTTACAATCCAAACATCAGCAAATAGAAATACATTTACAATCCAAATATCAGCAAATAGAAATACATTTACAATCCAAACATCAGCAAATAGAAATACATTTAGAATCCAAACACCAGCGAATATAAATATATTTAGAATCCAAACATCGGCAAATAGAAGAAATCCATTTAGAATCCCAACATCAGCAAATAGAAATATATTTACAATTCAAACACCAGCAAATATATTTAGAATCCATACATCAGCAAATAAAAATAAATTTAGAATCCAAACATCAGCAAATAGAAATAAATTTATAATTCAAACATCAGCAAATAGAGATACCTTTATAATCCAAACACCAGCAAATATAAATATATTTACAATCCAAACATCAGCAAATAAAAATAAATTTATAATCCAAACATCAGGAAATAGAAATACATTTACAATCCAAACAGCAGGAAATATAAATATATTTAGAATCCAAACACTAGCAAATAAAAATACATTTACAATCCAATGAGATATTGTTCAAGATGAATGCACAAATGTCCATTCTGTCAAGACACTTATGGGGAAGTGTACAATAGTAATGCGCACTCCGTTTACGCCCTAGTGTAACCACGAAAGGTAAGCTTATTACCTTACAGGGTAAACGAGCTGTATCCTTCATCTATTCTATAAGGAAGCAAGCTTATAATATAGGCTCATATTGTGGTCCAGCATGGTAAGACCCCATCTACATACTGCGTATCCGTAAGTGTTTGGTCCTTAGACATTTTATTCGCGTCCACACCGTCCATATCCTTAATCACGTGACCGTGCCAACCAATGAGTTAGTCAGAGACTCCAACAAATAAATCTCTTTGAAAGAAAATCATCTTCTACAGCAAGGAGCAACCGCCAAGCAGTCAGCTAAACAGTAAAATAATCTAAAACAACTTTTTGAGAAAACGTCCAAGATATACTTGAAAATGTGTAGTTCAAGTACAATCATAATACCGACATATATTTATAACACGATTTGAACTATCAGACTTATTATTAGCAACGGATCCTTTCGCTGCCATTGGTGCCTTTATTTCGATGTGCGCTCACACATTTACTTAACTGTGATTGGTAGTTCGTATGAACTAGTCCTTAGAAAGTTAAAGTTGGCCAACTTCCACGGAGTACGAGCCGGTGTAATAATACGGGTCAGGATTCTGTAGACAGAGCAATCAGATACTCTGGCATCGATTTCTTACGGACCACGGACTTATGGACACGGAACCATAGATGGAGCCTTTCATGGTAAACAGAGTGTACATATCACCAAACTTATTGAGATTACCATGAATTATTTTGAAACAACCGTTTTTAAGACGCAGGATTCAATTAGACCTAATCAATTAGAAAGTAAAGGTATGTAATAGGTAGCCTACTGTTTGGCCAACTTTTATATTGTTGAAAGGTAATTGATTAGCGAGGCTAAATTATGAAGATGAATGGTTAATATCTTAGGGCGGTATGCAAGAACGTCAGTGAATGCTTAGTGGACCGATAGTGTTGGTCCCGAGCACACTATCGGTCCCGCCTTTTAACCTATGATGACGCGAGAAAACACACGATGGTGTTCACTTAGTCAAGTTGCAAGAATGGCATATGACCCTTAAACTGTATCTTGGTTCCTAATCGGTATTATCATCAACCCTTATAGTAAAAAGTCTACAAAGGTTTCCGCTTAATTCAATAAATTATATATATTGCGCGTCTGGGCTACATAAGTGGTAGCCCAGTATTGGAAAGCTCAGCAAGAACTAATGTACCTTTGCTCAGAGCTCGCCCGAATGTACTAATAGTACATTCTTTCCGTGGAGGCTCTTTCCATCTCCCGATGAGATGAGATGATGGTGATAGCGAGTATGGGGGTGTGGAACCAGTGGAAACACTTAAACCTAACTTAAGCCGAATTAACCAAACCCTGAAACCCTGGTGACCGTTGGGGTAGTTCTCCTTTCGGTAAACATATCCAGGGTACCATCTGGTAATCGACCCCGTGAGCCCTAGACCAATACACCATAGGGCCGGTTAATTCATTATGTTGTACATGAACGTAGTAGACAGCATTTTCCTGATTCCTCGCGCAAGGAAATACCTTTCGCGCAATAAACTCAATAATAGCTAAATACGTATGAAAACTTTTCTTAGTCAGGGCCGGTATTAGCTACCAGATAAACGTTATCAGCCACATACATATTTTACGAGTATTATGGACTGAATTTATCTGCCGGATAGTTATCTGTTGGATAAATATATTTTTATGCATAAAACGCAAGGTTGGTACTGTTTTTACTTCTGCTACCGCTACTACCTGGCTAAAAGTAGCTACAACACTCAATTTTTGTTAAATAATGGCGGCTAAACGAGTGCGAGTAAACAGATGGCGTCACGTGGGCGCAGAAGCTAGGTTGTCCTGCACGTATTAATTTTGGTGTCTGCCAAAATATGGTCAATAGTTCGGTACAATGTTTACAAAATTGCATTTATTGTACTCATATTTGAATAATTTATTCTTATAAAACTATAACTCTACAAATAGATTGTTAGTTTTTATAAAAGTGTGAACTAAATGTTCTAACTTTATAAGTGTATAACCCGAACAGGTAGTAAGACGCGGTACTAAGTATGTTTATTCTAACTATATATATAGTAGAACCTAGGCTTGTGTCTACTAAACACGTGAACCAAGATTTTAACTTAAAAACAAATTCTTATAGGCTAAACCTCATGAAAAACAACGCGTCACTATGGCAACATCCATTTTAACTCTCAGATAAACGTTATCAGGTACTTAAACCTCCGTATATAAATGTGGTGGATAAATACATTTTATCTGGCAGATAAATGCTATCCATCGGTCACAAGACGCATTTTTAACTTATAGACCAGATAACAACATTTATCGGCCAGATTAATATTCATCCAGGAGTCATAATACCGTCCCTTAATGGTCCCTTCATTTGAAATGGGTCAAGTATGAGCATTTAAGATAATAGGCCAACCTAAATACATACTGATGTAATGATTTTACGAATTTTTCAACTTGATATGTTTTATCAGATCTTTTATGTATTTATATGAAACTCTTTCTCATGTATTCTATAACTATACTTCCCTATAATGCAGTAGAGTTTCAATACTATCTTCAGAGCATGAGTGGCCAGACCTTTTGATCTAGGGATCTACCCCAGACAGGGAAAATTCTTTGCGATCTACTACAGAACCATAGCTTTATATTTTTTATTTCATTGTTAAAAAAACGTAATAACCCAATTTTGTGTTGTATTAGTAGTAAAAGTATATTGTACTTAAGAACTAAAGTCCTTTCACACACTGAAACTTAGTTTTTCATCACACCACATAGTTATATTATTTCCCTGAAAAAAAAAAGTATTTTCTCGTTAAACACCTACTTTGAAGTTGGTGCATGACGCCGCCTAATCTTAGGATATTTTTAATGACAGTTCATAATTACTCTCTAATAAACAAAGGCAGGATTGTAAATGGTCATCAGACAACTTCGATATTTCTATTTTCTAATGTTTATTTGAAGAAAATCTGCAAACCTTCTCTTACATTTCCTTTTTCTCTGTCTTTTTTCAGCGTATAATCCGAACGGGTAGTAAGACACGGTGCTAATAAAAATATTTTTAAATTGATCGGCCAACTAGCGGTCGTGGTCGAACAACGGATTGCGATCGACTGTTTGTTTGGCCACTTCTGTTTTAGAGGATAGTTTTTTTTATGGTGGACTACTCTCTTGAATTGAGTGATAAAGTGCATTATTAACAACCGTGACACTATTTTGGCAAAAGCTTTTGACGAATTCGTGAAACATTTGTATACTAAACCTATTTTGATCCCAGAAACTTCTACTTAACAACTTATTGCATCGAACTTTTGTCCCCGTCTCCGGAACTTATTTTCACATTATAAAATAAGACAGGAGATGTTGTGGTTTGGTACATTCGAGTGCAGGCTTATGCAGTAGCCCCATGGCTTCTTTGGTGCTGACTGACAGCTCACAGCTGACAGCTTTGAAAAGTTACCAGACCAAATTATATATCCCTACACCGAGGGATATGATCTGCAAAAACATGTCTTTAGCAGCTGTCACTTCTGACAGTCAAAATTTAGGTATATACCTGAATGTTGACTGTCAGAAGTCGGCTGTGATCTGTCAGTCAGCACTAAAGAAGCCATGGGGCTACTGTAGATAATCTTCGAGTATGTTTTGTCCATTGAAAGCCTCTTTTTGACCTGTTGATGGTACCACTAAAGTGCGCAGGGCCCTTTCAAGTCCACATTTATATGCATGTGTGCCCCTCCCCCCCCTCCCCCCTTTTCCATTTCATCATAAATGTACCAGATAAGATGGCTGAACACAAAACACGAAAGAGTTCAGAAGATTCAAGAACGAGAACCGGTCTTGTCCCACGCAATGTGTATCACTAGCACCTTAGCGTAAATAATGGAAGATACAACAAATTCTGGTTTAGGCTGCGCACCTAGAAGAGCCCTTAGAAGGACATCGGAACCCCCTTATTGGTATCGTGGGTGACCATCTATGATTCACTAATGTTATAAAAATACAGATTATGTGTAGCCACAAGTGCCAATGACGTAATGTGTTGAGGACGAATCACGTTGTTTTACTGTGAAAAGACGAGAAGAGGAAAGTTAAAAAAAAACTGCATGGCGTCAGCCCGCAATCGAGTCATACCGACCGAACGTCTGTCATCTGTTGTCGAAGATAGCATCAACTTCTGAGGATAGAGGGTGTAATGTGGTCAGCACAACGAGCCCTCTGGCCGTTCACCTCAATTTTCTAGACCGGAGCCGCTACTTTTTCGTTCAAGTAGCTCCTCATTTGTTCTCACGAGCTTAAGCCCGTTCCAAACCTACTGCTTCAAAAACAAATCTGGAAGCTCCGGAGATCAAGCCCGGGACCTCTGGCTATGTAGCCAGGAACTCTGACCACCAGACCACAGAGACGGTCTGGGCAACTTAAACATTAACTAAGTAATGGAAATATGAAAACTTGATATTAATTACCTCAATCTGGCTTTATGGCATTTGAATTAATGTTACCCATCTATAAAAGGGAATTTAACCTGATAAATATTCGTCATGTCATTCTAGCTTTCTTATAAATATTTCTTATAGTTTATGGATTGCAACCACCATAGCGACAGTAATAATGAACACAAGTAAAATCCATATTTGAATTGTATTCTAACTAAACACAAAGTGTAGCTGTATCCGTGAGATAAATCTGGAGCTATATTCAATACTCAAACTAAAGAAATGATGGCGCAATCACTTTCATACTTGATAGTAACAAATATTTAGTAACTCTGAAGTTTTACTAATACTACGGGCTACGTTATTTCCCACTAATCAGTAATATTTATTATTTTTTATTATTAGAACCAAAGTAAAACCTATATTAATGGCTTGACCTAGGTTTTTTTTTTAGGAACAAGAGTGTAGTAGATATAAAATGCACCCTTGTTCGTTTGAAGAAAAGATTTATTAATGGAAATCCACATTATATAAAAATTACCCCTTTTCACCCAGCCAGAATCCCAAAACAGTCCTTTTTGTTCAGTAAGTATTCTAACGTTTGTTAACTTCGCCAGTAACTATCATGAAACTAAAACGATATCTCCTCCCCGGCAGTGATAATACTGCAAATATCACTGTTGAGCAAAAAAATACATTTTGTCGTCACATGTCCTAGATTAGGTGATCTTTATATTATTTTTCATAATGAATGTATACAATTGGATTTTTTCTATTACCCGAGTTTATTAAGTTAATCATAGTCAAGAAAATTAATTTTACTAAGATATAAAACTATTACATATACCAAGATGAAGCTTGGAGATACACTTATTTACAATGTAACTGTTGTTTATTTTCTGGTATATTTTCCTTCTGGAGCATCTCTTTTTAGTGCCCATCAGTATTCACCCATCACACCTTGACTCTATGGTACAGCCTTTCCATCGTGGAGATATCTTAACAGAGCTTGAGATTTTAGGGACAAATGTCCAAGTGCGAATACAAAAAATGTATCTTAAAGATACATGTCACATCCCTGATTGTTGTAGGCCTTTAGAAGATCACCTTTTATTTATTGGTAATTTTCTTATCTATAGTTTCCTAATAGGTTTATGGTCGAGTTTGTGGATGATAGCCAAGTTGCCTTTTTTCTACTTTATTTAACAAGTCTTCAAAATTATTATCATACATTACCTCTCTTGCTTGGAGCCCTACAAATGTTCCCTTTTTTAAAATTTTAACCTCCTTTATTTGTGGAAATTTATTTTTCAAATAAAGAAACTCTTCTTTGTTCCAATCTATTACTTTGATAGAAAAATCCCACTAAACCGGGTTTAATATGCAATAATGGTAAATACATATTTTCATGACTAACCAATGTTTGACTTACTAAATTGTCTTTCAAGGTATCAGTGATTCACTGGTTTGGACATTGTTTTTGGCAATAGTGTTTATTTTAAACCCTGCTGACCATTAGAAATACTTAGAATATGCCAGATGTAAACCCAGTAAAAAGAAAGTCGTCGCGAATATACCAATAATACGTTTCATTAATAATACTAGTAAGCAGTAATATAATGTTCTCATTATGATTATTTCATGTGTACATCATCTGTCAATAGAACTGAGGGTTATTTATTTCCATAAAGAAGCAATCCAACTTTCAAAATCAGTTTTGGTGAATCGATAAACAACCGCTATTCATAACGATTGTGCTCATGTCCAAATATCTCCATCAGCAAATACACATCATTACTGTAGTCATTAGACTGAATTATTCTCCCGAGAAAAGAAATGCTTATCTTGTTGATATCTATAAAGCCTACTTTAGTACCGTTTTCAAGAATATTCCATCCTTTTAATCTAAAATACAAAAATTCTTCTTGATTTTTCTACAAATTCAGATCACGATCGAGGTTATTTAAATCTGATCGTGTTAGTAAATGAGACTCATTTGGTGGAATGTTAGGTTCAAAAACGGGACCAATGTTCCTCATGCCCTGTTGAAGTTCAATATTATGTTCAACTAATTCTTCATCGTCCAAGCTTCAATGCTCCCGGGGTTTTCGGTACAGCCAACTATTAACTGTGAGGGATTGACTTCAAAGCTGATGGAAATTTTGAATATTGCTCACTATGTTCGGATTTTTATTTTATACCTGAAATATTAGTTAAAGAAAAATATCAATCTGATGAATAATCCTTTGGTTCTCTCCAAACCACCGGGACTGCAAATGGCAAAAAGTTGTGCAAGAAATTGTAAGCAATCGATGTGACCGAAATATTATACAAGTTTTACCTCAAAAAGGTTTATACGGCATATACAATTGTACAAAAGATCTTGAGCATGGTCTTTAAATAATCACATACTGTATAGTACAAATTCGTTTGAATATAATAGAATATATATTTATAATTTTATATATAATATTTAAAAACAGGTAACATTTAAGATTATATATAATTTTAAACGTTACCTATTTCTAATAACATTAATGTCATGCTTAATAAGTATTCGCTAATGTAGTCAAACAAACTTTCGGTCTAGCAGACAAGGTTATCTACGTTTATCGTTCAAAAGTTGTACAGTAAAAATGGCCGATACAGGACGTGTTCTATTCCCTACAAGGTACGAGATATTGCATACAAAAAGTTGTGCAAACCAGATCTTTTACCATCCTTGGTGTTCACAAGACGCCATCTTCAGGCTGCAAATTCTTGTTCAAGAAGTTGTACCAGGCCTAACACATGCATTGCAACAAATATGTGTGATCCAAGATTTATCTTGTCCACCTATTTTAAACCCAAAATATAGCTCCTGATTTCTTAACGAGGGGAGTAAAGTTCCTTCTTTGACATTTAAAAGCAAGTTCACCGCATACACAACTTAAATTATTCGCATGATGGACACAATACTGTGTCGTGGGGATAGCCGCGTCCAGTCTAGAACAGAGCAACAAACACGAACATTTTCACGAACATGTTCGTTGTTCGGTTCGCTGTGGCCGAGTTTCCAGACTTAAATATAACAACGAACAGAACAACAAACACGAACACTTTCACGAACATGTTCGTTGTTCGGTTCACTGTGGCCGAGTGTCCAGACTTGAACAGAACAACAAACACGAACATTTTCACGAACATGTTCGTTGTTCGGTTCACTGTGGCCGAGTGTCCAGACTTGAACAGAACATCAAACACGAACACTTTCACGAACATGTTCGTTGTTCGGTTCGATATGGCCGAGTGTCCAGACTTGAACAGAACATGTTCGCAACGTGTTCCCATAGTTGGTTAGTTTTTTAGATACTTTAACTAACTAATAGAACAGATATTAAGTTAAACAAAGCTCGTGTGTGCTTATTGTGATATAATAAACCATAAAAAATTGAATTCTTATATTAAGTAGAGATCGTTACACATAATGTAAACAAATTATTTTAAGTATTAACTTTATTTGGTAAACAAAAAAAAATAACGTTTCTGGAAATAAAAATTTGAGAACAATCAGTCTATTAGGTCGTTTTAGTAAAACGAGGTATGCAGACTTTGAAATTAGCATCAGGAAAAAAAAGGTGCACCATCATTAACAGCAAATCAGGTTTTAAAAATATGCCTTTAACCCTCCCCTGTCTGCCTCAGTGGTCGCAAGGTCTAAAGAGCGTATTTACACGGGCCACTGAAGTGGCTGACGCACCCCACAGTCACTGACCACTACAGTCACCCATGGCAGCCACTTCAATGGATTATGTTAGCCACAGCATGATTTTTGGGCCAGTCGAAGTTAAAATGGTGACGTGTGAGGATAGTGATAGTGAACTGTTGTTGCTTCTTCTGTTGAGAGAGAAGAAGCGCAGTTTAAACCGAACAATACTTTTTTCCTTTGTTGAATAAAGAATCATCAAAAGGACTCTACCATACTCTATACAAAGATTTGAGACAATATGATGAAATATTTTTTCAATACTTTAGAATGCCAAAAACTCTTTTGATGAATTATTCTAAGATGTTAAGTGCAAAATTATACTACGGCACTATTGGCTTTCGGCATGGTGATTACAGCTCCACAATGCTCGATAGACTGATATAATATAAGATGAGCTGGCGTCAGTGGCTGGTGGCTCTGTCTCCATCCAAACGCACCCGTGAAAAACGATGGTCTACTAGTAGTGGCTTGATCGCGTCGTGGAGCCACCAGTGGCGAGGGTGAGCTCCTGCCCAGCCACAGTCGCCCACCCCGCGTCACTAGAAGTGGCCCCAAATAGGCCTAAATACGCTCTAAGACGTCACTCTAGTGCTACACTTGACTGCCGAGGACGGAGAGATCAGAATTCGATCCCAGTCGGATGCACTTCCTCTGAATTATACCTATCTCATCCTTGGCCCATAGGTGTTATTAGTACATAGGCGTATAACCTAAACGGGTAGTGAGACGCTGTGCCAAAAAAATCCTCTCCTGGCTGTCCTTAAGTACTTAGGGCGTGTTTTGCTCACTCAGGTCAAGCAAATATTTAACCCCAATTTTTTTATATGTATTATAATAATAATTTGTATATAATTTAACTTTTCCTGTGCCGAAGGTTTCTTTTATTTTTTTCCTTTCTAAGGACGGTTAACCCATTTCCATTTTTTCCCTGCAATCGTTCACATCCTTGTCCATCATGCCCTCAATCCCCTCCCGCGTATCGTGTTTTTTGTTTTGTTTTACTCTAGTGATCTGGGTTATTAGGATTCCTGGTGTGGCTACATTTGCTTCTGTTGCTCTTTTTTCGGTCATTCCATTTTTCTACTATCTGCTAAATTATTATTATTAGCACCGCGTCTTACTACCCGTTCGGGTTATACGCACTTACGCTAATGTGTAATGGTGGGGTGATTGCGAGATGNATGGTAGGGTGATTGTGAGATGAAATGGAGGACCTACAGTTTAACGTGGAATCCGAACCACGGTGGAGGCCTGGCATTCCCCACATTCACAAGATGTCTTGTCAGAGGTGAAGGAAGGGTTTGGTAATCAGATAAATCTGTGCCGGGACCGAGGATTGAACTGTTAAAATAAAGATTATTATTAAATCAACGCACAGTAAGAAATACGCTCGCCAAAATATATATTGCGTAGGCCTACTTAGAAAAATAAAAACACACGTGCGACTCCACTGCTGTCCGGCCAATGACTGTGTGTTCGGGGACATTTTCGAAATGTTCGCGACTAGGAAAGGACGAACACGAACATTCTTTGATGCGACGGACAAAAATCGACAACTGGTGGATCGGTGGCGAACAGAACAACGAGCACATTTTGTTACAATGTTCTGTTAGGAAAACCGTCCACACTTGTCGCGAACATGTTCGTGTTCGTTGTTCTGTTCTAGTCTGGACGGGGCTGTAAAAGGAAAACAAAAACACGGACACATTTAAAAACAATATAAAAATAAAAGTTTTCATCCTACAATATCCATTATTTTTTACTAACATTATTAATAATCAATAAAATAGTCTATCAGAATACCAGTCGCAAAAAACAAAAAACAAATTGTGGTTGATAGAAACATGCTGGAATTCACTGACCAAAAATACACACAAAAAACATGTAAAACACTTAATGTGACCAAATGTATGTTTTACAGTATAATTTGTAATCGTGTACGAACGATATGTAACTCAGGAAACAAGTCATATAATTTTATAAAATATTTACATTTCATCACAAGTCAACTGTTTAATAACTGGCATTGGGCGGTGCTATAAAATACAGGTTTTATTTATATTATTATTTTTATTGTAAAATACTCAATTTACTGAATATTTTAACTGAAAATTAAATCGAAATATTCAAATACCTGGTTGAAAAAGCGCCATCAAATAGAAAACACATCAAAACAGCATTAAGTACCTGGATATTACAAATTTAAAAGTCAAAGCAACTAAGTATGAAATGAAAAACAATAAAAATAATATTTTTAATTATTTTCTCAAATAAATGAATTTAAATTTCATTTTAATATTTTAAACCAATGTAGTTTAAAATACCATTTAATATAGGACATATTTATTTAATATATTTCTACAAACTACATTAATAATATTATAAAACTAATTTTACATGTTATAAAGATAACTAATAATAGAAAAAATACTATATGTATTGTAGACGACTGCTTTTTGATTAAAACTGTCTAACGCTCAATGTAGTTTAGTTTAGTTCCTTTTAATTGTATTTCTTCTTCGTCCTCTGTCTTCTCGTAGCGTGTTTTTTTTTAATATTCAGTCTGTGTCTAAAGAAGAATTCAATTCAAACAGGTAAGTTTTATTTAGATTATTTTGTAGAAAAATTGGTTTTGATGACATAATTGTCCATTGACGAATAATATTGTGTAGCCTCATTAGGAAAACAATATTTTTATTACTAGCAAACATGCCCCAAGGGCGTCAAAGGCCACAAAATAAATGTTCAGCTCGTAGTAACGACTACAAATAGAGAGAGATGGTTGGACTACAAAATTGATACAGACCCCTAACGTGTAACATTAACAAAAATACCAAAAACTTCTACTTGAAGAGAAAATAAACTTTTTTGGGGAAACCCTATAATTCCATCAAAACATGCAGTGAAATTGATTTATATTTTACCAAAATAGAATTTGTAGTACTTTAACTAAACGCTAAACGTGAATTTTGAAATATGTTTATCAACAAGATGGCCCTCAAAAAGAAATATAACCAAGTGTTCTGTTTAGCAAAATTCCCCTCATATCTACAAATGGTACACAATGCAGAGCATTGTTGCAGATTACAAATAATAGCTCCTTAAACTCAAAGAAGATTGAACTAATAAGAGGGAGTAGGACAGAAAAGTGGGAATGGAAACCGCAGACAATATAAAACCAAAACATTTAAAAAGTTATTCCTACACGAGATTTTGAAACGTAGTACAACTGTACAAGACTAAAATAAAACAAGTTCGGCGAGTCCAAACTATGGAGTCTCTTCCCCCCCTAATGGAAAAAAACAACAACATAATATTGTACTCGAGGTGTGTCTGTATACCCCGGCTGGTCCAAAACTCAAACGGGTGTTGATAGAAGAGACTTCAGCTGTACTCGTGAAAAAAGGGTCAGTAGTACCAGCGATGGAGTTATTTGGTGAGCCATCTCAACGGGTGTCTTAGCGTCGCAAAATAACACTTTGGATCTAGTTTTTTTCCATCCCTTCATCTCATTTTGAAGTATGGAATGTCCAAGTTAAAAATAATTATTTATACATATATAGGAATACACTCAGCCCTTCGGCTGGTTAGTGATTCCCGCACCATCTGGTATATATCTCATTAATTAAGCAAGTGTGGTGGTTTACCGTTGCTTTCCGCATTGAATTTCTATGAGCAAGGGTGAAAGGGCCTGCCAATTTTGCCAGGAAAGGTATTTTAATATACCTTCCAGAGTTATTGTACATGCCACAATCGACGTGGGACCGACGGCTTTTCTTCCCCTCCGAAGGAAGTTGTGCTACGGATTTATATTGCTCAAGAAAATACGTCTATTCCAGCTGGGTTTAAACCCACAAAAATCTGACCCGGAAGCGAGCACTTTTAAAACCACCGAGGTCAACGCCTAAAATTCAAGCAAAACAAAACCCACTTTGGTGATCCAATGGTCTAAAGCAGGGGTCAGCAACGTGGTTCCCGCGGGCGCCCTTTTGACAGATTTTAGGCGCCCGCCATATATTTTGTAATGTTGCACATTTTTTGTTAAATAGTTTTGTCTGGTAAATAACAGGTTGGTTAACGATTATTATTTGAAATTAAACTTCTGTGTAATATATTCATCATTAGTCCTCAACTTATTATTCCACTAATATCATCATAAATACAATTTTAACAATAAGCCCACTTTATAACATGCCTCAAAATTTGAGGCTCAAACATTTAAATCTGAATAATGATACTATTAAGGTTTATGTTTAGTTTATTGCATTTAAAATATGTATATTCTCAACTTGTCACTAATAAATACACAAATCAAAGGTGAACATTCAAATATGATGATCGACATTTTTATTGGCGACCCCAGAGTAAAACATATATAACCGTTCGGGTTATACGCACTAACACTAACGTGTAATGGTAGGGTGATTGTGAGATGAAATGGAGGACCTACAGTTTAACGTGGAATCCGAACCACGGTATAGGCTTGGCATTCCACACATTCACAAGTTGCGATTAATACACGTCTTATCAGAAGTGAAGGAAGGGTTTGGTAATCAGATAAATATGTGCTGGGACCGAGGATTGAACCCAGACCCCTAACACAGAAGTTTGACACCTTACCCCGCCAAGTAACCTTAATCCCTAAACCATTAGCGTAATTAGTATATAAACGTATAACCCAAATGGTTAGTAAGATGATGTGCTAAAAAAAGTGACTCAATTAATTTGGAGAAGGATGATATCCTATACTTTCTTACAAATAAACATTTAGAGCACCTTCCAGTAAATATAAACAAGTTTTTTGCAATAGTCGTTTATACAAATTTACTATATTAGGCTTACTAGTGCTATTTTACAGGTATTGATTAAACAGTGTGTCCGAAATGTCACTGTGCATTGAATGCACTAATTGTAGTAATGTAATAATACAGTTACACTTACCATAGTTCTTACAAGATGTGTTATTATTATTATTATTAGAACCGCGTCTTACTACCCGTTAGGGTTATACGCACTTACGCTAATGTGTAATGGTAGGGTGATTGTGAGATTAAATGGAGGACCTACTCCTACAGTTTAACGTGGAATCCGAACCACGGTGGAGACCTGCATTCCCCACATTCACAAGATGTCTTGTCAGAGGTGAAGGAAGGGTTTGGTAATCTGATAAATTTGTGCCGGGATCGGGGATTGAACCCCGGCCGCCGGCACAGAAGTCTTACACCTTACTCCTAGACCCTACAAGATGTGTTGTAAATTTGGAAATGTCCTCCATCGACGTCCAGGCATACCTGCACACGTATCTGCATGTTGCCAAGACCGTTCTCATTTCACTCAAATTCATTCAATATGTATGTATTATTACTTTACTAAAATTAGTACAGTCAGTGCACAGTGATTTTTTGGACACCCTGTATATTTTATCATATGTGACAGATGCATTCATACGACTTGTATTAACACATGAATGTCCTGTAGGTTTAAAAACTTTTTCTAGCTGTCGGATATGCTCATTCATAGTATAAGTACTATTTCAAACTTCTTAATTGCTCTTTGCATTCTTACTGATTGTAACATCACAACCAATGGTCGGCATTAGAAATACAAAATATTTGGAAGCTCTCGTGTCATGAAGTAATGAAAAACATATAGACCGTCTAAGGGAGTCTATTATGGATAATTAAGGGGTATAATTTCTTTACAACAGCCTCTTAGTGCTATAGTAATTTATTTAAGAACATTTTATATCTACGTCACAGGTTTTGGTTGAATAGCCAAGCTCAACCTAAAATATAACATAGTTCATCAATGAAACCGTTTGTTTGAGCTGATAACTTATTTGCAGACATCCTTTTAAGATGAATCTCTCAATTATTTACACATATGGCTTACACAATAGTAAATCTGTGTAGGTATGTGAAGGAGGGAAATTGTAGTTTTGGAACATTTTATTCCATCTCTGGAATTCATTTCATCCCATCTCTGGAATTCATTTCATCCCATTCATGGGTTTGTATAGACTCTGATAAATATTTAGAAGTTAAACTCAAACATTAAAAAAAATCACTACAGTTTATCCCATCTTGCTAGTTTTTATTAGTATTTGTTAAAAGGAATCACCATGTTCTAACAATAGTTGTCTACAGTCTACACTAGTATGATATACTTTAGAAAAATATTATATTTAATGTCCATATTTTGGTTGTATATTGTGGTATTCATAATAACTTATTGTGTTTTTTTTTAAGTTTTAAACATGAAACCATATATTTTTTGTACATTTGAGTGTCAAATTAAAATATAAATTAAACGTAGTTCTGAAAGAGTTTGAATATACAAAGTTAAATAAAACAGACTCATTCAACATCTATAAGAGAAATAACGCAATTTTAAACATGTGGACACACTGGCACCGTATGAGCTGACATTGGTTAGTTTCAGTTCATTCGGGGCTATTCCCCAAATTCTTCTACTGCTACTACTCCCAGGTAGGCACTAGCCTGTCAGTTGAAGCAGCCTCCTCCTACACTCGCCATGATCCCTATCCTCCAAATACTTAATAAAATTACTATTGTGACGATCCTGTTTGGCTCTTTGTCTCCATCCCTCCGCCCCTTTACAATTTTTTAAATCTTGACTAAACTATATATATAAGCTTTTCCAAAGAACCATTTGTACCTGGTTTTTGCTAGCGTTTCATATCATTTTGAGGTTAGGGAGTGTCCAAAGTGTATGTATATATTATTTTTCTTCACTAGGAAGGAAGAGACTCCATAGTTTGCACTCGGCCGAACATGTTTTATTTCAGTCTTATACAGTTGTACTACCTTTCAAAATCTTGTTTAAGCACTAGCTTTTTAAGTGTTGTCCATGCGAAGGATTGGAAAACTGGAAATCTGAAAAAGGAAATGAAAAGGTGTGGTGTGAACATAACGAGTTTAAGTGAAGTCCGGTGGAATGATGAAGATGAAATAGTGTCTGGAAATTACACAATGCAATAGTTATGAAAAAGGAAGTAGGACAAAGATTTACTAAAGTGAAGCGATATAATGATAGATTAATGTTTTTTTGAAATTAGACGTTGAACCAGTGGATATTTTGACAGTACAAGTGTGCATGCCAAACACTTACCACGATGATGTCGAGGTAGAATAAATCTTTAATGAAATTGAAGTAATCGCTCAACAGGAGAGGAGAGGGAAGGTGAACACCATCATCATGGGCGATTGGAACAGTGTAGTTGGAGAAGGACGAGAGAAGAAGATCATAGTGCCATACTCTGTGGAAGAGACACGACAGATGGCAGAATCTCACCTAATTTGTACCGCAAAATGACCTGGTGATTATCTTGTTCGAGAAATGGAAGATAAAACTGTAAACATGGAAGCGCCCTGGAGACCTTAGAAAGTACCAACTAGATTACATCCTTGTCAAACAGAATTTCAGAAATGGCGTGAAGGATGTGAAAACATTGCCTGGAGCCGACATTGATTCAGACTACAAGCTGCTTGTGGCATATAGTATTACAAGACTAAGTAGGATCAGGAAGACGAGCAAGAAAAAAACCTAGTTGGGATTTAGAAAAAATAAGAAGCAATAGTGACAGAAGAGAGGTAAAGTGTGGAAGGGAAGTGGGAAAGTGTTAAGAATATATTTTGAAGGTGCTGAATGATAATGTTGGAAAAGTGAATAGGACTGCATAAAAGTCTTGGATGACAACAGAAGTGTTTCAGGAAATGGAAGAAAGAAGGAAATGGAGAAACGTCAACACCGAAGACTATATGGAGCTAAACAACGAGATAAGGGCAGAAACAGACAAAACGAAGAAACAGATTAGAAAAGATATGCGATTAGATCATCGAACTGCAAATAAAAGGAGGATATGACCTCATTTCCCAGAAACCAAAGGAACTGGGAGGTAATGAAAACAGAGGTGTGTGAACAGTAGAAAATGAGACCCTAAAGGTAAGATGGTAACGTATCATAAATAAGCTCTTATTATTCGATAAATATATATAAACACTGTGTAAAAAATAAAATCGACCAGAGAACTTGGGGATTGAAGCAGTGAAGACCTGATAAAGAAAGACAAAAAATGACCATGCATTCTAAAAAGTGAAGTAAATGGATTCATAAAGGACATGCTAGAGATTACGACATACCAGCTGATCTGTTGAAGGAACTGGGAAACAACAGATAAATGGATCTAACAAAACTTATAAATAAGATCTACGAAACAAAAGAATGAATGACTCGATAACTTTCTATACATAACAATGGTGACCTTAAAGAAAAAGAAATAAACCAAAAAATACAGTGATTGCAGGACCATGAGCCCCATTTCTCATGTGGGAAGGATCGTGGCAAGAATACTCAACAGGTGACTAGAACAGAAAATAGAAAGTGTGGTGTAACAAGACCAATTTGGATTAAGAAAAGGAAATGGAACCAGAGATGCCATCGGAATGCTGAGAATAATTTCAAAGATAGAGCTGCAATTCAAGGAATAAGTTTACATTAATTTCGTAGACTGGAAAAGGGCGTTCGATAGGGTATATTGGAAGAAACTGATGAAAATACTCAAGAAACTCGGCATCAACTGGAGGGACAGAAGGTTGAATGCAAACCTGTACTTAGTCCACTGAGTGAAGGTGAGGCTTAATGATGGAGAGACCAACAGCTTAGAGTAAGGAAGAGGAGTGAGGCAGGGATGTTGTTTGTCACCAAGTCCGTTCATCTTTTATAGAGAGTGCCTGGTCATAGAAGCCCTTGAGGGACGTGACAATTTCAGGATAGGAGGATGCGTCATCAACATTTTAAAATACTCAAATGATCTAGCATTGCCGATCAAAAATTAAGAAGAGTTGCAGGAAACTATGGACCAGCTGGTGGAGATAAAAATACGATATGGTATTGAGATTAAAATTGAAAAGTCAAAAGTGATGAGAATTTCAATAAATAAAGAGCCGCTTGAAATTAAAATTGTTAGCTAGGAGTTGGAAATCATTGAGCAGTTTAAGTACCTGGAAAGTCTGCTGATAAAGAATACCTACTCCACCAAATAAATTAGGTCGAGTATCGCCATGGCCAACGAAGCGTTCAACAAGAATAAGTTACTGATGACCAAGTTGATTTTGGAACTTAGTAAGAAATTAGTGAAATGCTACATTTAGAGCATCATGCTGTATGGAGCAGAAACTTGTAATCCCAGGAAGATATGAAATAAATACCCCAAGAGCTTTGAAATGTGGTGCTGGAGAAGGTTTGAGAAGATCAGGTGACAGATAGGGTGACAAATGAAGAAGTTCTAAGAGGAGAGGGTGAGAAGAGAACCATAGTGATGTGATTCTTTGGTACAAAGCAAACTGGATCGGACACATCCTTAGGAAGAACTGTCTTTTGGATGACGTCATAGAAGGAAAGGTTGAGGGAAAGAGGAGCTTAGGCAGAAGCAATATTCAAATATTGGATGACTTGAAGCAAATAAAGAAAACGCTGCAAGCTGAAGAAGGAGGCAGAGGACAGTGTGCATTGGCGGTATAAGTTCACTGACGAAAGGAATGCACCTATTTTAAGACATAACACATAATAATAGTACAGTAACAATAATACATCAAGTTACCTCATTGTTCTTGGGGCTTATGAATAATTCATATCGAATAGCTTAATGAGAACTCACCAAAGGTATTAGAAATATCATATGAGAAAAAATAATTATGCTAAAAGAATATACATATTTGAATTAAAATCTAAAAAAATCTATTTTCAATACATTCATAACAAAATTTGTACATGCCTTTCTTTATAAATACATATTCAAATAGTTAAATAGATCCTGGTGCCCATTTGATCTAGTCTATGTGTGTCCAAATTGTTCAATACTGTTGAGTTTGAATTATTATGAACCAAAAAATTACATTGCACTTATATTTAACTCAAAACTATTGTAATGATATTGGTTTGGATTATTCTAAATTATATAAAAAAGTCATGGATGAAGGTAATTTTTCTTTAAAGTAATATATGTAGAGTATCCTTTTAAGATTCATCCATGTATAAACACGCGTTTCTCAGAAACAATGTGAAAAGGATTACACCAGTAAAATATATTTTTATACAATTCTTTCTGTTAAAAAAACAACTGCGCTATTTCCTGTTAAAAGGAACAACTCCGCAGTATTTGGCAAAGACGCCAATTCCCTATACCAATAAGAAGCTAGCCTTCACAACACCTGTCGCCAGGACTCTTTCTATTAGTTAATTTTTACAATGTTGACAAGGGGAGAAAGATGCAAGGAGTAGGCCATATATAAACCGTTTGTGTGTATCAGCCAGGCATCCATGATCCAAACATCCGCACCAGGGATCCATCCGCCCACGCACAAGTCAGTCAGAGCCATACACTGGCAGTGACAGTCGAACACAGTATAAAATAACTTACATTAATATCACAAGTGTGCAGCGATATAAAGAATTTAATTGGAGTATGTATAAGTAATTAACAAATGTCATTTAAATAAACCGTGTGTGAAAAAACAGCCATCAATTGTTCTCGTTCTTTAATTCAATTAAATATACCGTTCTAATTAGTGCTCGACCACGGAGCTATAGACAACCTAATCATCATCACAGCATTATTATATCAGGGAATTAATCCGTAGTGTTTCAATCGACGCCCAAAGCGGGGCGATTAATTCAATAGTGTTACACTATACCTTTTATAAAACTTCTAAAATAAATGGGGCGCAAAAAACCATCATTAATATACTAGTATATTATCTTAAAATTGTGTTAAAATTGATGTAGCTTGGATTTTTTGGTAAAAATTGGATACCAATAAATTTATATAAGACATGGTAAATACATCATAATCTAAACTTTGTGTGTGGGGCTCAGGATTATTTCATCATTGTATTCATTGTAGAAATAGACACGTATTTTGAGTGGAGGATGATCATGGATTAACTTTGATCATCCACTTTGTAATTGGAAGATTTTGTGTTTCTTCTCTAACACTAATAGTCCGCTCACACCTAGGCCGAATCGAAGCGCGGCATTTGGACTCAACTTTAAGTGAAGAGGAAAGTCAATATGCAGTGGTTTTGAATATAAATAGGAACAAAAGATTATGTATTTCTTTCACAATTATAGCCGAATTACATGGTAGATACAATGTAACAAAATATAAATAAAAACTTGTTTATAAACTGTAAGATTCAAATAAATTCAAGTAAACCCATGTGCTATTTTCTTATTTTTTTTATTTATTCCCTCCAGTGAATGCTTTCTCATGTTACCATTGAAATAGTTTTTGTCATTTTTATCGTAAATAAATATGTAGCCCTGGACTAAAGTAACAAGTTTCATTTTAGCTTCACTTTAAGCTACATTGACCCGCCTCGGTGGCGTAGTTAACTAACACACTAGTTTCACGTTGCGCTTGACTGCCGAGGATGGGGAGTTCGAGGTTCGAAGCTCTGTCGGATGAACTGGGGTAGTTTTTCCTAAATGGTTTTCCACTCTCCCTCCACGCAAATGCGGGTTCACGTCCCCTAAATTCAACCTTGTTAATTCCTAACTCATTAGCGTAATTAGTACTTAAGCGTATAACCAGAACAGGGTGACCAGACGTCCCACATTTCCCGGACATGTCCTACATTTCAACCCTTTGGCCGGTGTCCGGGAGGAATTTTTAAAAACTGCAAAATGTCCTACATTTTGAAAAAATAAGTAAATTTGATTTTTTGGGTGTTATTTGCTATCAAAGTAACTTGCATTTAGAAATCCTGCCGTGAGATGGCATTTCAGTTATTACTAGCAGTCTTTGAGAGTTTTCATCAGCAAACGCGCCACGCCTAAATGTTGTTTACGTGCTCATATTCTATTGGCTGCGTGTATGGCGCCAGGAAACCAATCACAGTAAGCGTCATAATTATTTACCGTTCTTTCTGGAGATCATTTCTGTCTGTTCTCGATAGTGGGTGGCCTGGAGATGTGTCTATTTTATGATAGTTTTTCTCGAAAATACAAATCATTTAAAATAGGTAGAAACGAAAATAAACGGAGTGCCGCATTTGTCCTGCAGAAACGTACGTTTAGATAGCTAATAAAGTTAAGCCAGTTAAATAACATATTCATTAACACTGTTTTTAAACAGGTTGATTGTATTTTGTTTATAGGCCTATACATTTTTCTATGATCAATGTGTTTTATTCATTTTGACCAAATATATTTTAAAATTTCATATAGACTTCAATTATTATTTTATTATTAACTAAGGAATTTATTGCCATTGTTAATAATCTCTTAACTATCTTTACTGAAATGGAGTTTACACTTTGTAGTGGCACAAGATTTGGAAGTTCATCTCCAGTCTCAGAAACACAAGAACACATTCAGAGTTGTAGTAACATATATATAAAGTTTTTTCAATCAATCAGTAAAATCTACTCAATTAGTAAATGCAGCAGAGGTAGCTATGAAATTTCACACCATTAGGCATCATTAGTCGTTTATATCTATGGTTTGTATGCCCAAACTAAATGCTGAAATGTATTTTGACCCTGATATTGCCAAGAAAGTGCAATGTGCTAAGACAAAGGCTGAAGCTATAATAAAATTCTTGAGCCACATTCGGTTGATAGAGTGCTTAAAGGGAATATCTTGTTTTGGTGTCTCTACAGATGGTAGCAATCATGAATCTCTGAAAATATTTCCACTTTGAATACAGTATTTTGATTACAAAGTGGGAGGTATCCAAACTAAAGTCGTAGAGCTAAAAACAACTCCCAATGAATCTTCTGATACAATATCATCCTACATAAGCGATACACTAAATAGGCTCGGTAGTGTTGATAAATTTATAGCATTTGCTAGTGATAATACCAACACAAATTTTAGAGGGCCTAATAGGGCTGAGGGTAAAAATATTTTCACTCAATTAAAGGAATGTGTGAACAAAAATTTAATTGTTATAGGCTGCCCAGCTCATATTCTCCATAATACGATTCAACAGTTTGACAGTTTGAAAGTTTAGTTGGAGTGCATTGTCATGAAATTCTATAATTATGTTTCTATATATACAGTAAGAACAGAACTTGAAAAGTATTGTGAATTTTTAATGTAAATTACAAGCAATTACTGTCCCATACTAAAACTAGGTGGCTATCTCTTATTCCAGAAATCCATAGGATACTTGAGATGTATGAAGCTTTGAAATCATTTTTTTTTATCTTTGCCTAGTCCCCTTAAAATTCTGAAGAGTTTTATTAACTAGATTAAGTAAGGCATATTTGTGGCACTTAGATTCCCTAATGTCTGCTTTTCACAATAACATCAAATATATACAAAAAGAAAGCTATTCTATAATTGATATAATATAAAATGTGTCTTCCCTATTAGAGAATAGGTTAAAATGTTCATTTATTTCACCTTAGACCAAAGAGGTGTTGTCATGTGCTTGGGAGGAGGGATTTATTAGTGAAGTAGATTGTTTCATGGAGTAAGCAATGTCTTTGTACAGAAAATTCTATGATTATTTAAAGAAATGGAGTGTCTCAGCTGCAGATTTTTAATGTTTTAAATGGATAGATTTGAGAGGAAAGTTTCAAATGAAAGATGTAGAAATGTCTGTAGTTTTTTTTAAATCAATGATGGCTAATAATTAATGACGTGAAAGTTTGTGACCACTGACCAATTATGTAATTTAAAGATGTATATTGAACACAACAGACCAGACCTTAAAATTTTTCCGTGTAATGATAAATGGGTTAAGTATTTAGGGAATAACAAACTTGATGAATGTCATTCATAGTTACTGAAAATGGCAGAATATATATACATATTTTTATTACCAGGACACATTACCAATGCTGAGAGGGTGTTTTCTTTAATCTTTGCACAAACAATGGAAAAATGAGAGAAATAAGTTGGATGTAGATTCAGTAAAGGGTTTATTATTGGTGAAGTATAATTTTAAGCATTTTACTTGTTCAGAGTTTTACAAGTATACAAGTAACCAACAAGATATTTAAAAAAATATTAGTTCATTTGAAAAATATGTTTGAACAATCAATTAAAAAGATGAAGTAATTTTGTACACGTACATTTTGAACTTTTATTTTGTAACGTCCTACATTTTGAGTCACCTTGTACTCCTTCTCGTCAAACCCGAACCCGAACGGGTAGTAAGACGTGGTGCTAAAACTAATTAATTTAAGCTACATTGCGAGTGTTAGAGATTTCGAGCGAACGAGTATTCATAGAACTTTCGATGCTATTCACTCCTGCTCCAGTCGAATTTATTCGGGGCGGTTCGAGGGGAATTTTATACCACGAGGAACAAATTGAGAATCGGCGTGAGCAGCAATGCTCACAAAAGATCCCATTCCCGTGAACAACGGTGCCCGGAAGTGTTGATTACTTTTATTTTTAATTATAGGCTATACAAATAGTTTAATTAGCGTACCATTGAAAGTAATGTTGATAAAGACCAGCTAATATTATCTTGTTTGGCGGGTGCACTTGTATTCATGCGAAAAGTTGTGTAAATAGTAGTAAAAAAAGGAAATTTGGGTATAATAACTTACTATGCACTACTGCACAAAAAACAATGACAATCACTAAAAAAAAACATGTATGAACATTAATCCAGACTGTAGACACACAAAAATAATAAATGATACAAAGCAATACGCGAGACGTCCACGTGGCGTGCCTCTTTAAACTGGAACGAGCATATAACAGGGGAGAGCACGAATTTCCTTTGATGATTCACTCAAAGACCGACAGTGGGCGGATCATCAGCGAATGCGAACTAAATCAGAATTATTATACCGGAGAGAACACAACCGAGCTAGCAGTGAAATTCAGTTCGGTGAAACCGGCACATTGAGCGGTGCCGAACAGCCTTCAGTAGGATCCACTCGTGTTCACTAGGCTACCATTTGCGTTTACTTACGCTCCGACTATGGTAGCTTTTTCAGCGAATTATCAAAGGTTATTCTTGTTCGCTCCTGCTTTGTTTTCTTTCAGTATGACCGGGTGTCCAGTTAGAATTAAGTGGTTGACTTCAGTTGTGCTTGACCTAGTTTCCTTTGTGATTCACGTGGCGTTTTGATTAAAGAATAAATAAATAAAGACTTCCGAGAGCTATTCTCACTTGTTCTCTCTAATGTAAGTGCACATGTTCAGTAACATAAGTGAATGTTTTACCGAACAAATGCGAACGTTCAGTTCTCTTATGTTCACTTCAGTGTAATCCTAGCTGTTGCAAACTTGACACTTAAGCGAGAACTAACGAATATTTTATTTTCACAGCTTCGCTCGATGATAACACCACAATGATATGCCGAATGTCTTCGAACTTGCCCTGAAATAACTGACGAGACAAACTTTTCCTGGCAACGCTAATTGAAGAAAGTATTCTCTGCGAGAATTCTTTTCGCTTTGATTCGATTCGTCTAAGTGGGAGCGGACCCATTTAAATACGTGGATATAATACTTTTCTAGATGCCACGCTTCGATTCGCTTAGGTTGGAGCGGGCCTTTAGATAGTATTTTTAGATTTAAAGCACCTGTTAGTTCAGTCTGAACAATTAGATACCGTCCATTTATTTTCACTTAGCTCGAAAGACTCCTTACCAAATATACGTGGCACCTTATCAATTTAATTTTCAAATTCTTCAAACTCTTTGGTCAACAAAAAACTCATCCAAGATTCCGCGACTTAAACTTTTCTATAACAAATAATTTCAGACTTTGTTGCGAGATTGACAAATCCGGGATATGGAATCCAATGAGATCTATTCTAATTAAAAAATCTCATTTCTTAGTTAAGTTCTATCGCAGAATAGCTAAACAGAAAAAATCTTGAGGTTATGTCACGTGACCGCTCCATTTCGCAATGGAATAATCTTTTAACATCTCAGGAATAGATCCACAGGAGTCTATATACAATATATTACAGTCAATATAAACTACCTTTTCTTCTAAGATTGTGCAGTCGAAGGTCTAAAACAGTATCGGGATATTATTTCACGCTTTTCACGTTTGCATACAAGAGCACCCGCAGGGAAATTCTTTCCGTCCTTCCCTCTTGAGATTGTATAAATATTACGAATTCGGATGCAGTTGAAACCTTTTTCTTATGTTGCATCTTAATTTTTGGAGCCATAAGATTGTCTTAAAATGCATATTTTGAGACATCAATCTAATACATTTTCTCGGGGGAGGACCCTTTCCATATTTTAGATCAATCATCATGGTATCTTAATAAAGTGCCGATAGTTAATTATTTGTGGGAGATATTAAAGTGTATTTTAAAATATTCGTGAGTGAGTACAACAAACTGCATTGCATTAGTTTCCCGCGCGCTCGATAAGAGTTTGTTTCATGTACATAACACCTGCTAGTATCTAAGTACATGTTTGTTCTCATTGGGGTGCAAAGCACCAACACCTCTAGCGCGTACTTCTTGCGGCCACCGCATTTTGGCTATTGATTTACCTGCTAGACTGAGGCGTCTGGCCGGCTGGTAGGGATTAGGTTGATTTTGCTTTGCGAGTTAAGCGTTGCCATCGCAGACACTTATCCCCGTGGTGTGAGGGGAACATATACTGTATGGATGTTGAGGGAGTGACGCTAGGTCTGGTGTTGTCCGCTCTTTAGGGTTGGGCTGAGACGTAATCTACTCCTTCCCTCATGGTAGTACGCATGCAACTCGGATGCTCTCCCGAATGGGAGTGGGAACAATCTAATTGTTTCAAGTTGTATTTCTAAAAAAACAACAAAAAAACTGCATAGTGCCTCCTAGTAGCTGCCCCTGAACTTAGCTGGTCGGGCTGACGACCCGGACAGTGGGCGGAAGGGGTGATAAACCCCTGTGGGGCCATCTGTGTGGAAGTTTACTAAGCGGCTGGTTGTACGTACCCGGTTTCGGCCGGGTATAGTTGATCAAAACATCTCCACGAGGTCATCGTTGGCCAACATAGTGGCAATGTTCCGGGTAACTGGAGTTATGCCTAATGCTGCGTTTCTGACTCCCTCTGGTTATTATGGAGGAGCCAATTACAGTTACTCCCACCAAGGGCCAGGAAATGGGGGTGAGGGTTTTCTCAGGCTACTCAATGAGAGCCTTCAAACGGATGGGATCTGAAGATACTTGGATTGGTGGGCGTAGGGTGGCCAAGAAATTGGGTGCTTGTTTCTCGTCGCGGGTGCCAGGTGTTCCACGGATTGTTGTTGGGTGGTATTCCTGCCTGGGCAAGGTAAGATAGGTAGAGATGGTACTCTGCGAGAAAATACATATTTATTAGTATATGCCATTGCGAGGAGCGGTAATTTTGATTATGAATTTGTGAATGAGTATGTCTTAAGGAAAGGTAGGATATTATTGTTCTTGGGATTTGGAAAAGTCGAGGATGTCCAGGTAAATACGTGTTTAGTGGGGGATTAATTATGGATGCTTGTTAGTCTTAGTCAGGATTGGAGGAATTTGGCAGATTTTTTTTTTACCCAAGAACTTCAGGTGTAGGAAATACTACTTTGGCAATTCACCATTTAGGACCAACACCATCGCCAATATTAAATTCCTCCGAGTGTAAGGCACAGTACTCAAATAACATGACCAGATTTAATTGTTTCTGAGAACTCAGTTGTCATTTAACCTAAAGTGCCATTATATTCTTGAATGTTCTAAAAAAACTTGGCCCTTATAAGTTAATGCTCTAATTAGTTTTATAAAGATTATCTGTGGTGTAACAGGTGACAGTAGTTACTATGAATGTAGTCGTATTAAGACTGCCGATGACGGAGAAATCGAGGTTCTAATCTCGATCAGGTGTATTGAGGGTGTTTTTTAAAAGATGGTTTTCCACTCTCCCTCCATTATCATTTTCAAAATTTCCATTTTCCCAGCCTTTCGCATCGCAATTACCTTCCATGTTCCTATGCTGAAAGGGAAAGTTTTATTTGATGAGTGTTCTTTGTTGATCGCTCCCCCTGAAGTAGTCCCCGGCCAGACTAGTTTACCTCATACCAGAAAGAGTTATCGTTGGTTTTGTTCCTTTGACAAAAGGAGTTTTCAGGGGAAAGATAGTGCGGCAGTTTTCTTTCTTCCTCTCCACATCACAGCTGTACTACCACTCCATGAGGTCACGCCCGCGGCTGTTCGATCTTGATCCAACTCGAGCAATACGATCGCGACCAATCACGCGCCATGGTATAAACGCACTAAAATAATCCGGTGTATTTGTACAATGATAATTTGCAATCAAGCTGGAAACAGACTTATGCAGACTATATTAAACGAGGTTACAGCATTAGTGGGGGATAGGGACGTGAAAAAAGTATCGCTACTCTACTAATATCGATATTTTCCTTTCGATACTAGTATTTTTTACTCGATACTTTTTCCCTATACCTTTAATGATGTTAGTTCTTATACTATGGTATCGGCACACTATCGAAAGAAACAACTTTTTTGTTATCTTCGCCCATGCTGGGCTTAAGTGTTTACTAGGGTGGACTGTGGAGGAAGAACAAATGAGACTATTTTTCAGTTATAAATCTTTTTCTGCATGACAAGCAAGTAGCAACTACAGCATTCAATCTCTTTTAGCTCATCATAATTTCATAGTTGTTAATCATTATAAATTCATTACAATCTGTAGTGTTTAAATAAATATGAAAATAGAATTATTATGATGCAAAAATTGAAGTTATTAATACTAGATTAAAAAATATATATATACATATTAAAATTTCTTTACCATTACTTACCGTTATCGATACTTTTCTTTCGATATATTTTCTTCCCGATACCATTAATGAGTACAGTATCGATACTTTGCTATCGATACCACATCCCCAAGGGTGGAGAAACAAGCCACTAGCACGGGAAATCACAGAAACCAACATTCACGCACGTGATCTATGCGGCAGCAGTGGTGACTGGTGAAAGGGCAAGGCAATAGATGCGGTGAGTCACAGTGGCCCTCTTTCAGAAATCGCGCGATAACCGTCTAGGGACCGCGTTATCTATTATTATTATTATTATTATTATTATTATTATTATTATTATTAGCACCGCGTCTTACTACCCGTTCGGGTTATACGCACTTACGCTAATGTGTAATGGTAGGGTGATTGTGAGATGAAATGGAGGACCTACAGTTTAACGTGGAATCCGAACCACGGTGGAGGCCTGGCATTCCTCACATTCACAAGATGTCTTGTCAGAGGTGAAGGAAGGGTTTGGTAATCAGATAAATCTTTGCCGGGACCGAGGATTGAACCCCGGTCGCCAGCATAGAAGTCTGACACCTTACCCCTAGACCACCAGGTCACCTCGCGTTATCTAAACCATCCATATTTCTCTGATCTCGTTACATCCAAATCGTTTAATAAAAACACGCGTTATGGGAGAACTACATGTACTCCTTTTACCCTGAAATATAGCAGTCCTAGCTCAGCTGATTGCACTGTGCTATATCTTATAAGCTACACCACAGTGGAACCAAGCAAGGTAACATTGTTACCTACCATACCTTTCAGAGTAAACGGAGTATACATACAATCAAAATTTACTTTAGTTTATTTTCTAAGTGTGAAATTACAGCAACCCTCTTTTTATTTAAATATATTATATCACTCCGATATAATTACGTGTAATTCTTTGTTCACGTAAAAAAGATGAATTTAATGCCATTTGAAGACTTTCGGGGAAAAATGAATCCTCTAAAACGTTTCTCCAGTTTTTCATAACATTTAAATCTATATAGTTTCCCAATAAAACCCCCACTGAAATAGATAGGATTTTCTAGAAAAATTGACTAGATTTGTAATACGTTACGGTATTTTTTACCTCTTTAATTTGAAATGCTATATAAAAAAATGTGTAATACCTAGCAATTTTCAAGAAAAACAACATACAAATAGCATTCCTGAATATATAGGAACTTAATTGTTTTAATGCCTACCCTATACGCACAAAATATATACACTAGAGTCCCGATTATCCGGCCCGGTTCTAGGTATTAACAAGTATGTTTTAAAATAAGCAAATCGGTATATATCCACTAGTAATTAGTAAAAAATTAATCGCAAACGCCTTAAAACTGTTACATTGGAGACAAACACCAACTGCATGCATAGCAGTTATGCTTTTCTAAGACAATACTATTGCAGTTACGCTTGGTCGATATAGATAGCAGCACTGTTTTGATTCGACTGGAAACAGAAGCTGTGGCGACAGAGGGATGCGCGAGGCGTGGCTACATGAGGCAAATCCATACGGAGAATTATTAACATTCGGATGCCTTATTATCCGGATTTTCCGCAATTCATCCACTTTAGGCCGAATAATCGGGACTTCATTGTATTTAATTCTAGGTTCATCCTTAGCAAGTAAATAAACTCATTCACTTGTGATTTGCAACATATTGGCCTACACATGGAAAATACAGTCTCAAAATATAAACTGAGGACGCTTAATCAACACTGGAATATTTCCTTCCTGTTTTACGTATCGAAATTAATCAAATATAATATACTGATCAAGTATTTGCTTGATATCTTGAAACAAATTAAACAATAAATTATATCATACAAAAGACAAACCAAAATAATTTGTTTTTATTACAGGAGTCTATCTTAAATAGACGTGTCATTAATAGAAGCATGGAACTTAATATGATGCAATTTTATTACTTCCACAGATATATGATGAACTACGTAAATTATTATTTTCTTTCAAATGATAGGATACATTTTAACCTATGATTTAATTTTACACGATATCTATGTGTAATGAAACAAACCTATTCACATCTGCTATATCTATTGTCAGGATTGATTGCCACCTGTGTGAAATGTCACATCTATTCACAGTTGCAGGGGATAGGTGTATCTATAACCAGAATTGGTTATCACGTGTCTTATATGTTACACATCTATTCACAACTGCAGGTGCAGGTGCAGGCCCGGATTGATCACCACCTGCGTGTCATGTTACAGGTGTATATAAGCTAGCTGTGTCTCCAGCCAGAGTTGATCACCACCTGCGTGTAATGTTACAGGTGTATGCATGCTAGTTATGTCTCCAGCCAGGATTGATCAGCTGCGTGTCGTGTTACAGGCGTATATATATTAGCTGTGTCTCCAGCCAGGATTGATCACCGCCGGCCTGTCATGTTACAGGTGTATATAAGCTAGCTGTGTCTCCAGCCAGGATTGATCACCACCTGCCTGTCATGTTACAGGTGTATATATGCTAGCTGTGTCTCCAGCCAGAATTGATCACCGCCTGCCTGTCATGTTACAGGTGTATATATGCTAGCTGTGTCTCCAGCCAGAATTGATCACCACCTGCGTGTCGTGTTACAGGTGTATATATGCTAGTTATGTCTCCAGCCAGGATTGATCCCCACCTGCGTGTCATGTTACAGGTGTATATATGCTAGCTGTGTCTCCAGCCAGGATTGATCCCCACCTGCGTGTCGTGTTACAGGT
>CABFVX010004052.1:61397-73052 GCA_902151425.1 Timema shepardi | reverse complement strand
CGTCGACATCCATCAACATTTCAGGTTAGATTTTTTTTAAAGGTCGCAATACTTTAGCTTGAGTGTTCGAAAAGATAAAAAAAACGTATATATTTGCGTATAGCTTAAAAGTTATTGGTTTTACAAAAATTTATTGCGAATAAAATATTTGTATTATAAATATATCTACATATCTACAATGATAAGTAAATTCACATCTCAAGTAGTTTCGAAGATATTATAAAAAGTCAGAATTTACGCATCAGACCAGAACCCTTAAAGTCTTTTTGCCGAAATATTGAGAGTAGCCATTTTGTTTGGAATATTTATAAATGTTTTGAAATTAAATTTAATCAAAATTGCTAGCCAACTTGAGTAACTAAACCAAGGCCGTAGCCAGGCAATAATTTCAGGNGGGGGGGGGGGGGGGAGGTTTGTTGGGTACATCCCCCAATTGCTGGAAGTTAGAAAAAATTATAAATGATAAACAGTTCTAAAAGCTCTCCAAAGTGGTTTCTTTTCTGCCGAAGGCTTGGAAAATTTCTAAATACGTAACACCTCTATAAGATCTCTGAAGTGTGTTTTTTGGTAACACAGCCCCCTAATTTGTATTTATATCTTAATTTTGATATTGTTTGTACCATAAATAAAGCCATATATATTTTGTTCCTAAAATTTCGCAGGGGGGTTTGAACCCCCACCCCACTCCCCTTGACTACGGCCTTTAACTAAGCTCTCTGTACAATTTAATATAGAAGATATTTCCTTCCAATGTTTGTTGATTTATGAATTTTGGAAACTTTTGAAGACAGTTGAGAAATTTAGAATGTGTGTCTACAAGTGTCTACGGTAAATAACTTTCACAATCGAAAGTACTATGGTACAGAGTAATAATTCTAGAATTTACCATCTCAAGATCTCAATTCTCGTTGTGCTAAGAAAAAAAAAATTTAATTCTTTGCGTCCTTAATTCTAACCTAATCAAAACAATGATTGGTAAAACCCAACAAAGAACATTATGTAAACAATACCCACCCTCTCGCATTGAACATGTACTTTACATCCTCACTGAAGTAAAAATATCTGGTGAAATTGTACAGAAAGTATTGGTGGATATTGGAAAGTCATGGTTGGATGTGGGGACGGAAACATGTTATGGTGTCGAGGAGCAACTAAAAATAAACAGGTTTATATGTGAAGACAAGGAGAAATATAATTATTACAGCATACTCCCGATCATAATAGGTTCCGTTTTATCCGCGGTAACACCATGTTTCTCGAGAATTGTCTAGAAAAATACTTTATTTACAGAGACCGCTCCTACTGTAAATTCATCACCGCTAGTTTTTTTTTAGTTCTGTTTGTATTGTTTATTGTCCTACTAGCAAACCGGCACAGCATTTTCCCGTGATCCACTGGGATATAAGAATTAAATAAGCCCCCCCCCTCCCCATGGTGACCAATTTCAAATGGAAACATTATCTATGAAACTGAATTTTAAACCAGATTAAAAAATAACCTAATTAAAAATGTAGTTAACAAATTTTTAAATCCGGCTTCAAGGTTCATTCGGAACCCCTTCCGTCCACCAATGTTAAAAATTTCAGATCTCTGCGTGCCGTAGATTTGACTGGGCATAGCACACAAACAAACAAACACTTCCTTTTATTATTATAGATTAACTTCATTTTTTAACCGTCCTTTAACTAAAAACTTCCCTTCTATGATAATTTTTTCTCATTTTATTCCATTCAATCCGAGTTCTCGGTAATCCGAGCTAGTCTACGTTATCCCATCCTATCCAACTCGAGAACTATCGAGAATCTACTGTATTTAACTTCAAGTAAAGTCGTAAAGTCATAAAGCCGTGAGATTTCCTTCCTCCTTCAGGAGTCACAGAACACATTTGAAACGTGAGTAAATTAAGTATTTATTAAAGATAAAACTACCGAAATATACCACAACCTTTCATTATATTATTTTCTAAATTTATTTTAGAAATAAATGTCCTACGATATGATTACAGTAAGGGAAATTTAATAATCATTCGTATAATTTAATATGATAAGCTAATGGCTTCCATTGGTTGAAGAGAACAGTTGTTAAAACTTGTTTCGTTGTTTCAAAATAAACCAGCTGATCCATCTTGTAAATGTTCCATACTTACTTACTCACCCTGTGGCATTAGAAATGCCTAAAAGTCCTAAATTAACCTGAATAAGAGAGGATGTAATGAGGTGGACTGGCTGTATTATTATTACTTATTGTTTGTAACAGCTACAATTTTAATATTCCTATTTTTATACATAATTATGTAAATTTTGAAAATTATAAAAATCTAAATAATTCCCCACATTCCTTTTTTTTTATTGTTCACTATTTTTTCTAATTTTTATCTAAGACTTCTCAATAACTGACACTATAGTAGGGGGTGTGTCAAAGGTGCCGCTATAATAGGGCGTGTGTCAAAGGTGCTGCTATAATAGGGAGTGTGTCAAATGTGCCGCTATAATAGGGAGTGTGTCAAAGGTGCCGCTATAATAGGGAGTGTGTCAAAGGTGCCACTATAATAGGGAGTGTGTCAAATGTGCCGCTATAATAGGGAGTGTGTCAAAGTTGCCGCTATAATAGGGAGTGTGTCAAAGGTGCCGCTATAATAGGGAATGTGTCAAAGGTGCCGCTATAATAGGGAGTGTGTCAAAGGTGCCACTATAATAGGGAATGTGTCAAAGGTGCCGCTATAATAGGGAGTGTGTCAAAGGTGCCACTATAATAGGGAATGTGTCAAAGGTGCCGCTATAATAGGGAATGTGTTAAAAGTGCAGCTATAATAGGGAGTGTGTCAAAGGTGCCGCTATAATAGAGAGTGTGTCATAGGTGCCGCTATAATAGGGAATGTGTCAAAGGTGCCGCTATAATAGGGAGTGTGTCAAAGGTGTCGCTATAATAGGGAGTGTGTCAAAGGTGCCGCTATAATAGGTGTATCAAAAGAAGCCACCCAGTAAGAAGGTTGAAAAAACCTTTTTAGACAATTGTTGAAGCCTCAAAGGATCCCCTAAAAGAAAACGTGATCCTAAGTACTCCGGAGTCCATATCACTGATTGTAGGTCCAACCAACGGAAACGTGATCCCAAGTCCTCCGGAGTCCATAGTACTGATTGTCCAACCAACGGAAACGTGATTCCTAAGTACTCCGGAGTCCATAGCACTGATTGTCCAACCAACGGAAACGTGATCCTAAGTACTCCGGAGTCCATATCACTGATTGTTTGTCCAAACAACGGAAACGTGATCCTAAGTACTCCGGAGTCCATATCACTGATTGTTTGTCCAAACAACGGAAACGTGATCCTAAGAACTCCGGAGTCCATAGCACTGATTGTTTGTCCAAACAACGGAAACGTGATCCTAAGTACTCCGGAGTCCATATCACTGATTGTTTGCCCAACCGACGGAAACGTTTGCCGGTACAAATGATCCACCCTATTATTTCACAGACCACGTGTTTTGTTGGTCAAGTGAAGAAGGTTTCATAAGAATCTGATGTCCTTGGATCACCCGAAGGAGACGCTTTGTGTAGTCTTGGGAATACTAACTCTCCTTATTAAGGTTAACGTTTGTGACGTGACCAAATACCGCAGACAGAGCGCGTCTCTCGAACAAAGAACTCCTCTGGTTCAAATCCCGACTGGGAGCTCAAGTTCCTAATTAATTACTCAGCTTCTTGAATTATAGTTGGAAGAAGGTACAGGAAAGGTGGATAGAAACATACAAGAGGGAGACAAACACAATATGGTTTTTACAATGAAATAAAGAACTCAGTTCACAATTTACACTGCTGCCACTGCACAAAGAGGTAATGGCTACCTCTTGAAGAAAATCGATCATTACCAACCAATTCCCCGACCTAGGTTTCATTCTATCGGAACTCATCAGGGAGGGAGTATGAGACGGGCGACGCAACTTCCTAAAAGAGGAAATCAAAAAATACAAAGGAAAGAAAAGGAAAATTATTGAAGAATGATAATACACTTAGAAAGGAAAATGTAAAAGAAATAACATAAAGACAAACGTCGTATCTTGTGATAGCATGTCATAGCGTGTCATATCATGTCATATCTTGTGATAGCATGTCATATCGTGTCATATCATGTCATATCTTGTGATAGCATGCCATAGCATGTGATGGCATGTCATAGCGTGTCATATCATGTCATATCTTGTGATAGCATGTCATATCGTGTCATATCATGTCATATCTTGTGATAACGTGTCATATCATGTCATATCTTGTGATAGCATGTCATAGCGTGTCATATCATGTCATAGCGTGTCATATCATGTCATATCTTGTGATAGCATGCCATAGCATGTGATGGCATATCATAGCATGTCATAGCATGTCATAGCGTATCAAAGTAGGAAAATTTAGATTAAACTGTATCTGTGATATGTTCTTATCAATCATTATTGTTCAAGCATCAACAAACATATATTCCCATGTGAGGTGTGTAGAGCAGAGTCTGTGTATGATTGGTCAAATGGGGACAGAGTGGGGGAGAACATATCACAGGTACAGTTGTAACAAGATCTGCTTACCTTGGCAACACTACACGATACGACACTGATACATTCCCGTGTGAGGTGTGTAGAGCACAGTCTGTGTATGATTGGTCAAATGGGGTCGGAGTGGGAGAACATATCTCAGGTACAGTTTTAACAAGCTCTGATTAACCTGGCAACACTCCACAATACGACACTAAATACGATTTTAGTACGAAGAATTAAATTATTTTAATTTTTTTTACAACCAACATAGATAAGATTTACTAAATTATTAGTGTTATTTTAAAAGCATCTATCAAAACTGATAGCTGCAATTAATATTATTTGACGTATGAATCTATAGCAAATGTTTTAGTAACTTTTATAAAGACTGCCCAAAGAAATATTTCCAAGTTACATCAGGTTGTAGAGAGAGAGATATAGCTTTATGAATGTTGCATCATGGGTTGTGTATTACAGCACTGTTATACAACAGGATAATACCTTTATCCAACACTTTCTATATACGAGTGTGCTGTGGTGACCAAACTCAGTACCGCGCGCAAGTAGTGTTTTATGTTTAGCTTGTAGCACCACGTCTTACCTCCCATCCCCATCATACTCATGTATATACTGAGGAATGAGGAATCTACAGGAATGGTACCCGCACTAGAGTGTAGGAAGAGAGGGACATATATTCATACCATTGAGGTAGACATTAAGAAGGTAATACAAGGAGTAGATGTACCCGCATTTGCGTGGAAGCAGAGTGGTAAAACAGTTAAGGGAAGGACTGGTCGAGCCTCAGTACCCTGTCAATCAAGTATTTCGTAAAATAGAGGATTCCATTAGATCGTGGGATCATTGCAGTGGGTACATCTGAAATCGAACCCGATGCCTCTCCAAAAAAAAGGTCGAGTGGGAGAGGTGGAACTTACAAGGGGGGAGGGGTGTGTGTGAGACGAAATCCTCCTGTTCTTCTCGACGACGGATTTAGGGTGACTTTCTTCCGTCGCAGCCCGTAGATCGTGAGGCTAGAAAACAAAGCAGGTCAAATAATGCAGCTGTGTGACGTCATAAATACGCACTCGAAACCGCGCAAACCCGTTTAGCGAAGATCTGGGGAAACACTTTCTCGGAACCTTCCTCTCTCCCCCTCTCCTCTCTCTTTCTCCCGAGAAGGCGAGTCTTCAGGATTGATGGAAACATTGTAGGCTTCAAGTGAACATTTTTTTATTGTCATTTTGGGAATGCCAGGCCTCCACCGTGGTTCGGATTCCACGTTAAACTGTAGGTCCTCCATTTCATCTCACAATCACCCTACCATTACACATTAGCGTAAGTGCGTACAACCCGAACGGGTAGTAAGACGCGGTGCTAATAATAATAATAATAATAATAATAATAATAATAATTTATTGTCATTTTCTGGGACTGCAGTTCTAAAACCACTGTTTTAAACCGCAGAAACTACCTAAAAGTACTCCGCCACGTCACTAGTCTGTCACATAATATGTCAGAGACTTTTCAAAGTAGATCCCGCCTGCCTTATTTTGGTCCAGCAGCCAGTATCTGGGTAACAAACGCCTCTCTCCTCTAACCCATCATGGCCGTGTCCTCCGAGCGTAGCCACGCACGTAAACGCGCGCAGCGAGAAATTTAGGGGCCGGTAACCCTTCCTGTCTGGCATCGGTCCCTGTAATCACCGGACAGTTAGGAACCCCCTCCACCCAGCCTTGGCCAAAGTTCCATCAGCGGGAAGAGTTGGCTCCGCCTTTCGTGAGTGCTGAGAACAAACGTAACGTAGTTAAGACACAACCTAGGTATCGCTCTTACTCAAAATGGACTTTAACCCAAGTAATTCACCTTAAAGAGGGATTTGAGCCTAAGTCACCTTTTTTAGGCCCTTGGAGGAAGTCAGGCGCCTATACTTAAAAATCACCCTTAAAAAATGCTTTGAATCTAAGTTGCCTAGTGGGTAAATCATGGGGGTGGCTTGAATGTATTTCCCGGAAGGTACTACACTGGATATCATCTCTGAGGGAACAGCGTGGTTTCTATTGGAGAAACAGAGTTGTCATTTTCTCTTTTTCATGTGGGTCAATCTCATCTCAAATATAAGACAAATTTGGCAACGCTGGTTAGTCGAGGTTGCCAGTAGCTCCTTCTTACCTCCAGCACACCACCTTCGGATATAGCTGAGAGCGAGGAGATTTGGCAACAGTTGACTGAGAGAGAGCATCAGACCTGCAGTTCCCTCAGCAATGATATTGGGGGTATCAACCTCAATAAATTCCACACAGATTATCTTAACAAAGAGTCAGTTATAACTTGTAGGGCGCATAAAATTACGTGATGGACCATAATTCTTCCGAGGCTAACCTATAGTAATTTTCATGATATTGGACAGTAGGGGTGTGCGAAATTAATTTTTTAAATTCGAAGTACTGTCGAATCGAAGCATGAAACGTACCAAGCAAAGTCGAGCTAATAGCTCAGGAACTGATATGCCATAGCCCGGATTTTGAAGACATGTCTTTTTTATATGTTTTTTCGTCACAGACAATGCTCATTTGTACATAAACTCTGTTCATGATTTGTTTGATGTATAAATAGATACTTTTTTTTGGTCATATTGGAATAAAAGGTAATATTTTCTTGGTTTGCATCATTTATGAGTAATATTTTTCAGGCATTTTTAGGCATCTTTGAGTTACTTTAAAGCATTCTTGTTAAATAATTATATGTTTAGCTACTATCGATATTTTATAAATGCATCTCTTTTAAAGCACATTTGTTGGAATGAGAATATAATGTAGGCCATGAACTTTGTATCTTCTTTGCTCGTCTGGTTGTAAAACACACATTCCTGGTGAGACTGCAAATAAGCTAGAAAGGGTTGCGTTGGGAGGGGGTAGCTATTACTTCTCAAGCATAGTATCAGTATAGTAGCATTAGTGAATTAATGTTATATTTATCAGAACAAGAGTTTAGTTGGTGAAGGCTTTTCATTGCATTTTACATTCGTGAAGTTCGTGTTTTATTTATTCGTGTGCTTTTATAACTATTTTTTGTTTATACTATTTCTAAGTCTTCTTTGAACATTTTTTTAAATTTTTAGGTCATTTTATAGGTATATTTTTGATGATTTTTAAGTCAGCAAAATCCAGGCACTGCTGATAAAGAATAAAATACTATACTATTTTATAATGGTTTAGGACGGGTTTGAAGCCCTCCCCCCTCTTGATTGACCCTGTTTACCACCCCCGGAGTAATGTGAGGGTTGTTTGTTCCAGCCAAATGGCTCCTAACTTGCCGCCGAGAAGACCCGGAGATCAGCGAGTGCATCAGGAGGTTATTCGAGCACATGTTCCCAGCGCTCGCTGTGGGTGAGTCGAGAACCTCTATAGGAATATCGACTCTGGTCTGTTGATTCTTTCTAACCTCGAGGAAAAAAATACTGACGATAGTCTATTTACCCTTGCCAATCATGAGAAAAAAAGATCGACTCAAGTTTGTTTTACCTGTACTCTATGGCTTACTCCCCATCCGGTTTCTCCCTCTCTCTGGTTCCTATAATCCAATCCTCGAGGTTGATCACACCCCTCATAATCATATTATCGCTAGGTGTTCTGTCTTACAGCAGGTCCATTTCCTTTGTCAGTGAACTTAGACCACCAATGCGCCCTGTCCTTTGCCTCCTCCTTCATCTCCCAGAATGTTCTTCTTTCCTTCAAGTCATCCAATATTTAAATCCTCTTCTTTCCTAAGCTCCTCTTTCCCTCAACCTTTTCTTATATTATATTATATTATGCAGAAGATAGTTCCTTCTAAGGATGTGTCAAATCCAGTTTGCTTTTTGCCGAAGAATCATATCAAAAAATGTTATCTTCTCACTTACTCTTCTTAGGACTTGTTTATCCACATTATCTTCTCAAGTCTTTTCCAACATCAAATTTCAAAGCGCGTCCCAGTATTTATTTTCCATCTTCCTGAAAGTCCAAGTTTCTGCTCCAAATAGTATTATTTCATCTGTTTCCTCCTCAGTTACAAACTCAACTTGCTGGTCAGCAGTGACCTCTTGTTGCAGAACGTTTCCTTGGCCATGGATGATCCTCCACCTAATCTCCTTGGTTCAGTATGCCTCCGTTGTCACTTGTTGAAAACTTCCTTGGCCATGGAGATCCTCCACCTAATTTCCTTGGTGCACTAGGCATCCTCTGTCAGCAGACTTCCTAGATACTTGAACTGCCCCATGTTTTCCAACTCCTGGTTAACAATTTTGATCGATTATAACCTCTTGAGACGACATAGAACTCTAATCATAATGTATATATTACAAACAAGTCCCATTAATTCTCTAGTAGGACTTTGGTATAAGGGAACTTTTAGATATTCCCGTACTATATTCTGTTGTTTGTTGTTTAGGTATCCCGGAGATAGGAGTGAAGAGGTTCGAACCCCTGTACATCAAGAAACTGGCCCTGACCAAGGGGCATGGTGCCGTCGTCATATCTGGGAGTTTCACAGATATCCTCGCTCACGGGCCCAGTAACGCCACCACCAAATATGCTCTGTGAGTGGCCGAAAACATCGTACAATGTTTCTACTATTGGATATCATCTCGGAGCGAGCTGCATGGTTACTATTGGGGAAACAGCGTTGTCATTCTTTCGTTTTTGTGTGGTCAATCTCCCCTCAAATATAAGACAAGTTTGGCAACGGTGGTTAGTCGATGTTGCCAGTATCTCCTTATTTCCCTAGCACGCCACCTTCAGGAATATCTGAGAGCGAGGAGATTTGGCGACAGTTAACTGAGAGAAAGCGAGACCTGCAGCTCAGAGATGATATTGGGTGTAACGCAAGCTGCCAAGCGATTAATTCTTAACAGCGTCCAGAATAATTTATAATAGTTTTGGAATACTTCCTCTTTGGCAGATGATTAAGCTTTTGAAGGAAAGAGCATGTTGTTGTTATTATTATTATTATTATTATTATTATTATTATTGTTATCATCATCATCATCTAAGGTATTTAACTTGTACTTTCTGGTCCGGCTGAATATAAAGGCACATGGTTTACAAAATAACTCAAATATAGGATAAACACCACACCCAGCCCCCCGGCTGGAAATGTGTCAGTGTGAAATAAGGAAGCCCACATTTCAAACATGATACAATATTTTGTGTGTGTGCTCACCCCGAGTATTGAATCCAGGACACATATTTCAGTAGGCAGACACGTTATCGACTGAGAGATAAAAGGGTCGACAAGTATTTAACGAAAGTGAAGAATGTATATATAATACTTTTGGTTGAAATAAATTGCAATCATGGTTTTAATTTTTAAATGTTGGCCTTTTTTTGTGTGTGTGTGTGCGCAGAATTGGTAAATACAGTTGAAACTCTCCAGTCCGAGAACCTTCGGATCTGATGAGTACCGGACCACAGAATTCGACTCCTAAGAACCCTCCACCCCTTATTCCTAGGCTTTGGGCTTGCCTTATCATTCTACATATTTATACCATACAAGGTATAATAGAGCTTGGAACAGGAACTAATACACCACCTTTCACAGATCTTCGTCTTATGGAAGACTAGGGGATAAAATATTTCCAGAATACAGGACAAAACACTCGGTTGTATGTAGAAACCGCGTTGGTGCCTTTGTACCGCTAAAAGCACCCCCCCTGGTGGCCGTCCCTCAACTCAATGGCGGAAGACTACAAATGTACCGTACCCCCGAATGGCGGACCAAAGAGTTTCAACTGTAACAATATATCGTCGGCGTAGAGGTAAAACTCATTAAGTGCAATTTTGCTTAAAATGAGTTTATATGTGTCTATATGTCAAAATTTCAAAATCTATAAGAAGGACAAGTCATTAAGTTCGTAAACTTACATCTATCTAATTAAAAAAAAATCATCAATTACAACAATGTAAGTAAGATCGATCCTTTGCCAGGAAAAAGCCATCATTCACTTAGTGAGGTTTGAAAATTGAAAATGCTACTTAGTGAGTTTTTACCTCTAAGCTGACGATATTTGCGTTCGAGCCGAGTGTGGTTTCTCGTGCACTCTGACCTTAATCCTCAGTCCTGTCTCTCACAAGGTCCTTGTTTGTCTGTCGCAGGTTCGACCTGAGGACCGAGTGAGGTTCTCGTGCACTCTGACCTCGATCCTCAGTCCTGTCTCTCACAAGGTCCTTGTTTGTCTGTCGCAGGTTCGACCTGAAGAACAGGATCTTCGAGCTCGGTATCGACATCCCTGAGATACTGGTGGAGTCCGAATACGACCTCTCTGGGAAGATCCTCATCCTGCCGCTCGTTGGGTCCGGAGAGGCAAGACTCCGCCTCTGTCAGTATATTCGCTGCCAGTTCTGGTTGTCAGTCTCAATAGCTCAGTGGATAGGTCGGACCTAACCCTCATACTGTTAGGAGGGCGGTTCCGCAAGGGCCTTTAACTAAAAACTCCAAGGCGTCCGCTCACAAAAAGAGCCATACATACCAAGCGGGCCGCCGTATTTTGGAGAAGATAGTGCCAAATTATGCGGGAAGAGGGTGCCATGTGGTCGACACAACGAACCCTCCGGCCGTTAATATCGACTTTCCAGACTGGAGTCGCTATTTTTTTCATTCGATTAGCTCTTAATTTTGTCCTCGTGAGGCTGAGTTGACCTTGTTTCAGACTCACTTGCCTTACAAAGACATCTGGGACGACCAGGGATCGTACCCGGAACCTCTGGATCTGTGGCCAGGAGCTCTGACCACTCTGTCCAAAATACTGCTATACAGTAGGATATAATCAGGGAACACAGGCCCTCCGATCCCAGGGCAATACTTAGGGACGGGCTTGCTATTATTATTATTATTATTATTAGCACCGCGTCTTACTACCCGTTCGGGTTATACGCACTTACGCTAATGTGTAATGGTAGGGTGGTTGTGAGATGAAATGGAGGACCTACAGTTTAACGTGGGATCCGAACCACGGTGGAGGCCTGGCATTCCCCACATTCACAAGATGTCTTGTCAGAGGTGAAGGAAGGGTTTGGTAATCAGATAAATCTGTGCCGGGACCGAGGATTGAACCCCGGCCGCCAGCACAGAAGTCTGACACCTTACCCCTAGACC
>CABFVX010004052.1:36097-58308 GCA_902151425.1 Timema shepardi | reverse complement strand
TAGTTCTATCCAGTCCACCTCATTACACCCTATCCCTATCTTGAGTTAGTTCTATCCAGTCCATCTCATTACACCCTATCCCTACCTTGAGTTAGTTCTATCCAGTCCATCTCATTACACCCTATCCCTACCTTGAGTTAGTTCTATCCAGTCCATCTCATTACACCCTATCCCTACCTTGAGCTAGTTCTATCCAGTCCACCCCATTACACCCTATCCCTATCTTGAGCTAGTTCTATCCAGTCCACCTCATTACACCTTATCCCTAACCCATGTTTCCACTGCGTCGCCTATGTCCACGCCTCTATCTCTCTCACACAGATCTCTCTTGGGTTATTTTTCCACTTGCCTCTAGCGCAATATCCTGGTATTTAAAGCTTCCCGCCATATCCAACTGCTCCCCTCCTAATGTCACACCAGTCGTGAACCTGTTTCTCTCCCTTCTCGTGATCAGCATCTCAATCTTCCTCGCATTAAATCTCATTCGATACCTATCCACAACTTCATCCCGCGCATCCGACTGTTCCTGAACTGCTTTCTTCTCGTGCCATCGGTTCAACCGCAAACGATATCGCTTTCATACTTCCCCGCCCGATTATTTCTACCTGCCTCCTTCATCATTTCGTCCACCGCCATCGTGAACATTAGTATTGAGAGTCCACGTCCTTACTTCAAACCATTTCTCAACACAAACCACTCTGTCCCCTCCCACTTTCACATAGCTCACACTCCCGTTACACGTATTCCTCATTCACCTTACCGTCTCATCCCTCGCTCCTTTCTTCTTCAGTGCTTCCCATACTCGACATCTACACAAAATGTCATACACTTTTTCCCAACATCCAGGTCCTTTTCATACTCATAGTGTAACTCTTGCAGCTGCCTTACCGCAAATATGAAATCTACTATGGACCTTCTTGTTATGAAGAAATAATTTCCCCCCCTCAATCCTCCTACCACTCCTCCCGTATATCTTTTATTCAGTATCTTTTCACACAGCTACGCACAGTAGTCCATCAGGGTGACTTCCCTCTAATTTCAATACTTATTCCCGTCTCCTTTCTTGATGATAGGTACTATCAAACCTTACTTCCAGTACTCTGGGGTCCCATATTACTCTGATCACTCGACACACCCACTATAGTCCCTTTTCTCCTGCTGCTCTCACCACCTCAACACTCACTTCATCCCGACTCGGTATCTCCCCTCCCCCCCTTCATGACCTCCAATGCCTCTTCCACCTTCCTCCAGATTAGACCCCTCACATTTCTTTGGCTAATGCTTGTTTCGTATTCTCCTTCCTCCTCCGTGTTTGTGCCAACATTCAGCAGTTATTGATACTCTCGCCAAATGTCCTTGAGTTCCTCCTTTTCTACCGCGACATTCCCATTTTTGTCCATAATTCCTCCCTACTTCTTCTTTTACATCTGAATATTCCGTACGTGACTTTCTTACTACCCCACACTGTTCTCCTCCATTATTTTCATACTCTTCCCCATCCAACCTGTCTTTTCTCCCTTCTTTACCTTCTTTATTTCCTTCTTTTTGGTCTTATATTCCTCCTTGTCCTCCACTGGCCTCTTTTGGGACCACTCTCTAAAGGCCCTGTTTTTCTCTGCTACCACTTCTTTTCTTCTAGAGTTCCAGCATGGTGTTTCCTGCCATCTTCTATTTCCGCTGGTTCTACCACACACCTTTTTGGCTGCTTCCGCCAACGCTGCCCTGGATATTCCGCCTTCTACCTCTCATGTACTGGGCTCATATCTTGGTATCTGGTGCCTTATTATTCTCTGGAACTCTGTCTTATGTTCTTCCTCTTTCAACTTCCATACTTTTAACCTCCTCCGCCTCTGATTTTCTGATGTTCTCTTCTCTTTCCTTCATATCAGGGTTACTACCAACAACTAATAACCACTGTCCAGAGACTCACATGGTATTACCCTTACATCTGTACCACTTTACCTCATGTCTGTCCCTCTTCTCAAACCACGTATTCCCTATCATCAATATATTCCTCTTGGACAACTCTAGCAACTTTTCTCCCTCCTCATCCCCGCTTCCCCATCCATCAGCTCCTAGCACTTCCTCATATACACTCCATTCTTTCCCAAAATGTTTAATCAAAGTCGCCTGTGACTATTTGACCTCCCAGTTGTTTCTGCAGTTCTGCAGTTGCACCACCTCCACTGCATTATTCTTCAGTCTTATTTTTCTCCTTCAACCTCCTGTCATTTATTCCCTTCACCTCCTACCTTATTCCTTCCCTCAACCACTAATCCCAATCAATTTTTTCTTACTTTTTCATTTTCAATCCAATACAACTTAAAACCATTCCTCAAATCCTTCTTGCATCCCTCTTTCGAGTCTTTTTCTGATAGTCCTTCTCTTTCCCATTATTTTCACCGACTCCTCCGCTTTACCCGGTAATGTTCTTATGTTAAACGTACCAATCTGCAGTCCATTTTTTCTTCGCCGGGTCAATGTCCTTCAAACCCACCCTTTCCGAGGATGTTTGTTCCATTTTGTTGAAAGCCAGTTGTACAACCACTGCTAGGCCTATCATAGCTTCACAGCTACCGAAGCGATGACGGGGCTCGCGTGGTCCCCATTGTACATCACCCCCGCAGGAAATCCCCTACTTCATGCCTTTGCCCATATTCCCTGACTTGGACGAGGAGTTGGTCTTTTGGGGGACTGTATAAGTAGAGAGTGTGACATTACCTTTAGTTTTTAAACTATCCACTATGTAATATAAAGGTTTAGAGCACTAAAAACAAAGCACACTATATTATTGTATGTTGACATATTTGTATTTTTTTAAATCCAGGCTTACGTTTTTTATTATGTCATTTAATCTTCATTTGGTGTTAAAATATTGTTCAGTAGCTGATAAAAAAACGATCACATGTTAAAATATATCAAACCTAGTTAAATTTCTAAATATATTAATGATATATTCAATTTTTCTTCCTTCTTTGAAATGTTTCCAAGATGTAAAGGTTATTTTAGCTGACAAATTTAAACCGGATGAGATTGAGATTCCTACTTTGACATTTCTAAGTTTCACACATTCCTACTCCTACTCCAGGCCCCTAAGGGCTCTGTGTTTCGACAGGGACGCTGCCTTTTGTAAAAATAGAGTCCTCTGGCATTTTGTATCAACAGCTTCGTTTTTTTTTTACTATCCTGAAACTTCATCTTCTACCCTTGTTCGAGGTCATCCATAGGTGTAATTCCTCATCTTCCTGGTCCCCTTCCCCCTTACCTTCTATGATGACACTCAATAAGACTTTTTTTAGAGGGTGGTTTGAAATAGAATGCAATATATCAATGTGAAAGAAGCGTCTTACGTTGCATTGGGCATGTTGAGAGGATGAGTTTGGGTCGAATGACGAAGCAAATATATGAAGGTAGAGTGTGTGGGTCAAAAGGAAGGGGTAGGCCATGTAAGACGTGGTTAAATGTTGTAGAAGAATGTGTGAAAAGAGAAACATTAAGAGTTTTAAAAATAAAAGAGCGTGTATGACTCGGTGTATGGATGTTGTTGAAGAGAAGGAAGTATGCAAGGACAGGGAAGTGTGGAGGAAGTTAGTGAGGAAGGATTAAGTACGGAGCTGTTGTTTTTGATCTTTATGAGCTGTTTCTTACCTACCCTGTAAAGGAACGGTGTGATTAGACGTGTATGTTCCCTTAGTGTGACCCATCCGGTTGATCTTTATTCGTAAAATCAGCTGCAGATTAGTTCTCATTTCATTAACTCTTCTTAGTGTGTCTTCATTAGTCATCCGATTTGTACTCTTTATTCTCCTCCAGCCCCACGTCTCCTTCTTCCTCAGGGTCTACGTCTTCTTCTTCCTCAAGGTCTACGTCTCCTTCTTCCTCAGGGTCTACGTCTCCTTCTTCCTCAGGGTCTACGTCTCCTTCTTCCTCAGGGTCTACGTCTCCTTCTTCCTCAGGGTCTACGTCTCCTTCTTCCTCAGGGTCTACGTCTCCTTCTTCCTCAGGGTCTACGTCTCCTTCTTCCTCAGGGTCCACGTCTCCTTCTTCCTCAGGGCCCACGTCTCCTTCTTCCTCAGGGTCCACGTCTCCTTCTTCCTCAGGGTCCACGTCTCCTTCTTCCTCAAGGTCTACGTCTCCTTCTTCCTCAGGGTCCACGTCTCCTTCTTCCTCAGGGTCTAAGTCTCCTTCTTCCTCAGTGTGCACGTCTCCTTCTTCCTCAGGGTCTACGTCTCCTTCTTCCTCAGGGTCTACGTCTCCTTCTTCCTCAGGGTCTACGTCTCCTTCTTCCTCGGGGTCTACGTCTCCTTCTTCCTCAGGGTCTACGTCTCCTTCTTCCTCAGGGTCCACGTCTCCTTCTTCCTCAGGGTCTACGTCTCCTTCTTCCTCAGGGTCTACGTCTCCTTCTTCCTCAGGGTCCACGATTCAGCCCCATACAAAGCGATGTTCCATATGGATCACTTCCTCATATTCCTGAAATGTCTGTGTGGCTGTAACTTGAAGTGACCCCCCCCCCTCTCGCTGACCCTATGTGACGCCTGTTCCAGGGAACACCCTCAACTCGTTCCTGAACAAGAACTCACAAGAGGTCCTGAACGAGCTCAAGGATCCTCTGAGCGAGAGTCTGGCTGAGGAGTTCAGGGACCTGATGAACAGCGCCTACACTCACCTCCCCACAGACCTCTGGTTGTTAGACTGAACAGCGTGTCTCCGAGCCGGGGGTCTTCTCCGGCCAACTGTACAGTAGGGTCATGGTAGCTAAGAGCGTGTGACGTCACTCAGTATCCAACAAGACTTCTCCGGCCAACTGTACAGCTGGGTCATGGTAGCTAAGAGCGTGTGACGTCACTCAGTATCCAACAAGACTTCTCCGGCCAACTGTACAGCTGGGTCATAGTAGCTAAGAGCGTGTGACGTCACTCAGCATTCAACAAAACTTCTCCGTCCAACTGTACAGTAGGGTCATAGTAGCTGAGAGCTTATGACGTCACTCAGCATCCAACAAGACTTCTCCGTCCAACTGTACAGTAGGGTCATGGTAGCTAAGAGCGTGTGACGTCACTCAGCATCCAACAAGACTTCTCCGTCCAACTGTACAGTAGGGTCATAGTAGCTAAGAGCGTGTGACGTCACTCAGCATTCAACAAGACTTCTCCGTCCAACTGTACAGCAGGGTCATGATAGCTGAGAGCGTGTGACGTCACTCAGCATTCAACAAGACTTCTCTGGCCAACTGTACAGTAGGGTCATGGTAGCTGAGAGCGTGTGACGTCACTCAGCATCTAACAAGACTTCTCCGTCCAACTGTACAGTAGGGTGATGATAGCTGAGAGCGTGTGACGTCACTCGGCATCCAACAAGAATTCTCCGATAAACTGTACAGTAGGGCCTTGGTAGCTGAGAGTTGTTACGTCACTCAATAACTGACTAGACGTTCCTCTTCAACTGCACACGTAGGACTATATTATCAGAAGCTTTATGACGTTATTGCATGACCATAAATGTTTTATTTGAATTAATTGAAAATTGATACTGGGCACAGGAATCAAACCCGGTACATTTGGCTTAGCACGCCACTACTCTACCACTGAATTATCTAAGATAATATATAGCTGAATATATCCACACATCCATCACAGAATCAACCTTAAACTATAAGTAAAACACTACCCTGAGCACAGGACGATACTTGAATAGCTCAATGGTAGAGCATTGGTGGGCTAAGCCAAAGGTACCACGATCGATTCCTTTGTCCTGTCATTGTTCAACTAATTTAAATTAATTGAAATCTGGTCCCCTCTATACGTAATCACAAAAATTTGCACCCTGTTTATTGATATTCATATTTTTTTAATTTTGACTGAATTAAGTTATAGGGCTCAAAGATATAAAAAAAAGGACAAATATGTTAATAAAACAAATAAAATAAAAGTGATCTTTGAGTTGATCTCTGTTCCAAAAAAAGAAAACTATTCTTTCATAAATTTTTTTATGTGTAACGCTTACAGCACTTCCTATTTTTGCCACAACGTGGCAGCACTGTGCTACCAATATAATTCAAGAATATTAATTACCATTTTTCTGTAATCGAATCTTTATTTTTGGTGTTATGACAATGTTGTCACATGATGAGACAACATTTCCAAGTAAGACGCAAACAGTTAAAACCATTTTCTTTTGATTGTAGTTAAAAGTAGAAATATTGGTGTAATATAATATTCACTGCTTTACCAAATGCTCCAGTTAACATTTCAAAACTACGAGCTTCATAAAACAGGAAATTTCTGATCAATATGGCCTTTTTCTCACTAATACTTATCCAAAACTTTCTTCTGTGTCTGTACTAATTACAGTACCAAGAAATCCGAATTGAAAAAGTAACTAAAACTACTTTCATACTGTTAAGTCATGTGATCCGTAGCCGTCACTTTTAACAAATAAAATAAAATAATAAAAGTTTATACGCATATGTATGAATTACACTAATGTGCTAGGAATGAGGGATATGGAGTTTAGAGGAAGCGTATCCGCATTTGCGTGAGAGAGTGTAAAACCATTAAAGAAAAAAAATACCCTCAGTACACAAGAATGAGATTCGAATCCAAATCTCCTCGTCATCGGAAGGCCAGTCTATTGTCTTAGACCATGCAGCCACCGAGGCGGTTCAAACATATTCAAAGGAGGAGCCCACAATTTTATAAAATGACCATTAATATCGACAGCAATTTCTCTAGCTAAAACCAACTAGTTAAAAAAAATTGCTATTTATGTATAGGATTATCATAAAAAAATATTACAAATTTTCAATCACCCTATTGATGAAACTGCTCAATTCACGTATTGGGTAAATTTCTGTCCATTCCGTGAACTTCCACCTCTTCTCTTGAACATTTCACAAAATGGGCAAAAATTAGCTGAACTATTGGCCCATATTATGAACATAATATTTTTTTCCTATCCACTAAAAGTTTGACTGAAATTATTTATCAGATATTACATATTAAAAATTATAAACTAACCTAACCTAACTAAACCTAACCTTCCATTCTAAAACGATTAAAGTTTTGAGTCTAACTTGTTCTTCGTTTGTCCATTTCACAGACAGGGCAAAAAGAACTCGTCCATTTCATAGATTGGGTAGATCTTGGAACAGTTCACAAAAATGGGTCAGAAATTTACCCAACTCATGAAATTAATAATTTAACATTTGGGGCCTTACATGTATAGATAGGATTCCCGATGTCATCTAAAAAAAAGAAATTGAGCTCTCTAAAAAAAGGTGTTAAGCTGAAGATTTGTATTCAAAATATCATCTGAACTTAACTTTGGTTTTTATTATATTATTATTATTATCACTGCGTCTTACTACCCGTTCGGGTTATTCGCACTTACGCTAATGTGTAATGGTAGGGTGATTGTGAGACGAAATGGAGGACCTACAGTTTAACGTGGGACCCGAACCACGGTGGAGGCCTGGCATTCCACACATTCACAAGTTGTAATTAATATACGTCTTGTTTTTTTATTATAAAACCTGTGACTTGTACAAGTGAGAAAGTTGACTTAGAAGCGGTTTTTTTTTACTTGGATACGACTCGTTTTATATAAAAATGTTAGCAAATCCAAAGGCAAAAAAAAATCACGCGTGTACTTTTATATTCTTTAAATTAAAAAATGAAACCTGGACAAAGGTATCGAACCCAATACCTTTGGATTAATACGTCAATGCTCTGACCAGGTTCGACTCCCGTGTCCAGGTGTCAATTTTTCAGTCTAAAGAATATTATATTTAAATGTGGCAATAACAATAATTATCAAATATAATAGCCTAGCTATTTAATCCATCAAATGTGTACTTTCTAAACAGTTCTTCCTGACTGGTTCTTAATTTACAGTACATTCCTGCTCTAGGAAATATATTCATTGAAACGTCCTTTTTTTATTTTTGTAATTTAAGCTTTGTATAAAAAAAATACAATATTAGCATATTTATGAAAATGTACACCTTTTACTTGTATATATATATATATATATATTATGTTTACTATTTTAGTTATTTTTAATAATGTGCATATTTGATTTGGTAAGGAGTAATAAATAATAGAGTTATGTCTTCTTTATTTAAATCCTCTTTTCATTATTTGATATTATCCTTAGACTTCTTTTATGATGACATGTTTCGGTGCTACAACAACCTCGGGTCTTATTTGTGATATTACTATCAGCACCGCGTCTTACTACCCGTTCGGGTTATACGCACTTACGCTAATGTGTAATGGTAGGGTGATTGTGAGATGAAATGGAGGACCTACAGTTTAACGTGGGATCCGAACCACGGTGGAGGCCTGGCATTCCCCACATTCAAAAGATGTCTTGTCAGAGGTGAAGGAAGGGTTTGGCAATCAGATAAATCTGTGCCGGGACCGAGGATTGAACCCCGGCCGCAAGCACAGAAGTCTGACACCTTACCCCTAGACCACCAGGTTACATATATTTGTGATAAAGATTATTTTCTTTTAAATACATACTATAAGAAAGTTTGTGAAAATGTTGAGGCATAAATGTAAAAACCTTTTTTGTAAGATGATCAAAATAGAAATAAAGAAGATATAATTTTATTATTTAAACTCTATATACAGTAGGGCCCCCGTATCCGCAGTGTCAGCTATCCACGGTTTACTGCTGCCCAATTTAATTTACTTTGCAACTAAACAAATAAAATTGTTTATAAGTTTAAAACCACGCGCCAAGCGAGAACTGGCCGTACTATCGGCAGCACAAACCGCCTGCTATGTAGTACATTACTTGACTCATCATCATCATCATCATCATCATCATCGCAACAAGAATAATGGAGAATAGTAAGAATACTGCAGTGTACAGTACACATTATTATGTACTTTATTTAACGTTGGTAATGTCTTACTGGGTGACCTGGCGGTCTAAGGGTAAAGTGTCAGACTTCTGCGCTGGCGGCCGGGGTTCAATCCTCGGTCCCGGCACAGATTTATCTGATTACCAAACCCTTCCTTCACCTCTGACAAGACATCTTGTGAATTTGTGGAATGCCAGGCCTCCACCGTGGTTCGGATCCCACGTTAAACTGTAGGTCCTCCATTTCATCTCACAATCACCCTACCATTACACATTAGCGTAAGTGCGTATAACCCGAACGGGTAGTAAGATGCGGTGCTAATAATAATAATAATAATAATAATAATGTCTTACTGTGAATAATTTATCAAATAATCTGTACCGTATTTATATATGTTACAATTATACCACTTAATATAATAGTTCTGTACTATCCGTGGTTTCACGTGACCGTTGCAGATCTAGGAACGTATTACCCGCGGATATGTAGGTCCTACTGTAATTGAAATATTTGTTTGGATATATGTTGGATACAGAATACATTTGTTCCGTTGTATTGTACACGTGACTAGCGAAGCTCATCATATTCGTACATTTTGAAACATTAACACCTAGACACGTGAATCGAACCCGGGCCCTATTAACTTACCGAACCAATTATCTACCACTGAGCTATCTTGATCCTGAGGACAAATGCTGGTTAGGTCAGTTATAGAGCATTAGAACGCTACGTTAAGGGTTCCGTGCTCGAATCCCCCATCCTGGTGTTTTTTTTCTAATAGAAACATTGTTGTGTGGCTCGTACCGGTGGTCGGGTGGAATAAGGAGTTAGTCTTGTAGGGTATAGTTAATCGTTGATGAGGAGGTCGGGTCTTGAATAGCGACTAGGTGTGTATTAATATGAGTGGTTTTATAATCTCTCTACAGGCAAATGAGGACACATTTTTGAAATCCTACTTTACTCACACCGTATCTCATGTGGGTGGATAGCCCGGATGGGTGGTAGGGCGCGGTGAACACAAACACTCTCTCATACGCACACAAGGTGCTTGGATTTGAAGGGTAGGTCTACAAGGGGAAAGTGGTCCAGTCCCATTACAAGTATTTTCCAGAACAACAACATATAAATCCCAAACCTCACAAGGACCCCAACAAACCCTTTTATATCCCAAACCTCACAAAAAAAACCAGGAAACACTTTGATATATCAAACCTCACAAGGACCCCAGGAAACACTTTTATATCTCAAATCTCACAAGAGCCCCAGGAAACACTTTTATATCTAAAACCTCACAAGAACCCCAGGAAACACTTTTACATCTCAAACCTCGCAAGAACCCCAGGAAACACTTGTATATCTCAAATCTCACAAGAACCCCAGGAAACACTTTTATATCTAAAACCTCACAAGAACCCCAGGAAACACTTTTATATCTAAAACCTCGCAAGAACCCCAGGAAACACTTTTATATCTCAAACCTCACAAGAACCCCAGGAAACACTTTTATATCTCAAACCTCACAAGAACCCCAGGACAATCTTTTAATCAATTTAAATATGACAGAGACCTCTTTTAACCATAATATAAAGTATATTAGAAATGTTTCATGATTGTCTAACAGATGGCAGCACTGACTCAATTTAAATACGACAAAGACCTCTTTTAACCATAATATAAAGTATATTAGAAATGTCTCATGATTGTCTAACAGATGGCAGCACTGACTCTATTTAAATACGACAAAGACCTCTTTTAACCATAATATAAAGTGCATTATAAAGGTCTCATGATTGTGTAACAGATGGCAGCACTGACTCAATTTAAATACGACAGAGACCTCTTTTAACCATAATATAAAGTGAATTAGAAAGGTCTCATAATTGTCTAACAGATGGCAGCACTAACTCCATTTAAATACGACAGAGACCTCTTTTAACCATAATATAAAGTATATTAGAAATGTCTCATGATTGTGTAACAGATGGCAGCACTGACTCAATTTAAATACGACAGAGACCTCTTTTAACCATAATATAAAGTGAATTAGAAAGGTCTCATAATTGTCTAACAGATGGCAGCATTAGCTCAATTTGAGTTAAAATTGGACTTTCCCCCCTTTCCCTCTGTAACCTTAATTCGTAAGATTAAAAACAACATCTCAAAAGTTACAGTGATACTACTTTTTTCCCCCCAGGATATTGGTAAGCCTTAATCCGTGTCTAAATGGTTTAAGGTTGTTAATTACAGGTCTATGAGTCACTGATTGGACTCCAGAATGTTCTATTAAAGAGAAATAGGTCATACTATTTGTGTGCAGCTATTCCTGCTATATAGGTAGTATACACATAAGGGCTAGTATTATAAAGCAATATTGTAACTACGGTCCTGCGCTGGGATTGAAGTGGGACGTGAGAAGAATCCAATGTGTTTGCAGTTTTTATGGAAAAACCTTTTTTTTTTGTCAAAATAAATTAAATATTGCTTAGTATATACATAAAGCTTAATTTTCTCCACACGGTGATATCAACAGTTGTTGAATATCTGTCGAGGATGTCCTAGAATTTAATGACAACTTTTTATCTTCATTTAAAAATTGTATCATCTAATGGCGCCAAGCTCATGACAGACATTCAACAACTGTTGATATCACCGCACGAAGAAGTTCAAACTCTAGATTTCTACTGGAAATATATTTTATTAAGTTTAGCCAAAAAAAAAAAGGTGTTGCCATAAAAACTTCAAAAAACACTGTCCTTTTCTAGCGTTCCCTGCCACCTCACCTTAAGCCGCTAGAACAGATGAGTAGAAATTCCTAAGCGTATGGGTGTGTCTGTCCATCAGCAGGGGAACCAATAAGGGAGGAGGAAATACAAACGAGAGTAAAATTTTGTGTAGTGACCCCTTCTATTAAATTACATCGTTCAATTTACAAAGATCCATTCTACTACACTCCTATACCAGTTAGCTCTTTTAGATTCCCGGGCATTTATCTCTTACTGATCAAACAAAATGCATGGATATTTGGAACTTTTTTCAAAGTGGAGAATCTCAACTTTCAAACTATGTTTATAAGTCTATATACACATATATGTATATTGTCATAAACAATAGCTTTGTTTTCATTCCATTAAACACCAAACTCCTTTACTGTTAAAGGTTTTTGTCAACATTTAACCTAAGGGCAGCATCTGATTGGTAATATCTCATTTAACCAGGAAGTCACCTTAAGGTCTATATTTTTACTGTTTTAAGAGCAAGTAACTTTTATGGTCGAAATAAATAAAACAATATGTCAGTAAATATGTTTAGCTTAATTTTCTACAGTTGGTAATAGCAACAGATGTTGAATATCTGCCGAGAGTGGAGTGGACTTTAAGAAGAACATTTCCTCGGCATTTTAAAAGCCTCTCTTCAGATTCCATAGTTATTATGACACATATTCAAGATCTGTTGATGTCACCATGTGTAGAAAATTTCACTTGACGTTCCTACCGAAGTTATACTTTATTTATTTTATCAAAACACTCAATAAAATAGGGGCCTTAGCTTGAATTGCCTAAAACATAACTTTAGGTTAATTTTTAAATAGCGTTAAGATATAGAAGTATCTGTTTATAGAAACTACACGTCAAGTGTTTCAATTAAAAATTTACTCCTAGACACAGTTTTAATAATAATTTACTCCTAGACACAGTTTTAATAATAATTTACCGAGTGGAGCTGAGTCCTTTTTGAACTCGATTGTGCTATTTTCTATGAATATAATATACTATTTAATATAGTATACATTTGTTTCTAACTTAATCACCAAGGAAAAATATACGAGATATTTCAACTTGAAAGCCAAAGCGAACTGTTAAGACTGTAGTAACGATAATAACATGGAGGGAGCTCTACTGTTCACAGAACTACTAGTTTAATAGTTTCAGACAACGTTAATTTAAATCATAAAAAGGACAACAATATAAAATAATGTTCACGCACCCCTTCGGGTACGCCTACCTTAAGTTGAAAACCATTTCTTTAAATGACATCTCAAATTGTGATTTCCCGTTATCAATCCAGCCTTCTTCGTTTTTTAAATCCATAGTTGCGTCGCATATAAATAAACAAACAAATTAAAATCATTTTCTAATAAAGTATTTAATGCTATCCTATAATGCGTCAGTTTGAACCTTACGGTACGATCAGACGTAGTTGTGTTTTATTCGAACGTGTGCACCGATAGTTTCTATCCCCCTTTAGAGGTCCGACCAAATGAAGAGGTCTTCAATGTCATCTAAAACAACTTCCTAGAGGCGTCTGATGATCGCCTGGCTTGGGCGATGTCGCTGTATCCTCCATCCTAATCACCTCATTAAGAGTATTCTAAGATTCGCGGACAATAGATGTTGCCATTTTAAAGAGACTGTTAGAATTGCGAACAGAGAGTCGGCCATTGCGGGTCTAATGACCTTGAGGAAATCCCTAAAAATATGTATCTTCTTTACCTTTTAAGGCCGCATTGCACGTAGCAGGTTACAGCGCTAAAACATGGTCGTGTGATACACGTAAATTATCAGTGCGCGTATCAGAAATCTGGCATCGCAAATATCAAACGAAATTGATGTTTTCTGATCGGACGACAGCTTCCCGCGCTGCCAACTTATGGAATTTTGTAACGTGATTACACGAGCCTTGTCGAGGTAAAGGTTGATCGCTAGGTAGGTCTCTGGAATTACGTAGGTTAAAACTGGTTGAAATATTTCTGGGTAAAAAATCTCAAATTTTTGGTATGATCGAGCTCTTACAAAAAAAAAAAAATTAGTGTGACACTTGTGGAGATACGACCTCTCTCAAAACAGTATCTCGCGTTTTGTCAATCGCTGAGGCACGATAGACAAATGTACTTGAAGGTGTCTTAATTCATACGTAGTTAGTTCCGGAAGTCATCTGCCTCTGATTCAGGTGAAATCGTCACAGCTTGTGAGAAAATGTTCCGTTTTAATACTAAATGTTGGCTCCGAAAACTTTTCTTTCTGCGTTTTTCAACACCACGAGATTTCAAACTTCGGTTGTACCAGTATAATAAAAGCAAATCTTCATCCTATTAACCCGCCTCGGTGGCGTAGTTGGCTAACGCGTTTGTCGTGTTGAGCTGCTCGACTGCTGAGGACGGGTAGATCGAGGTTCGAATCTCGGTCGGGTGAACTGGGGGTGGTTTTTCCCAAATGGTTTCCACTCTCCCTCCACGCAAATGCGGGTTCACTTCCTCTAATTAAACCTTCCCAATTCATAATCCATTAGAGTAATTAGCATTTAAAGCGTATAACCCGAACGGGTAGTAAGACGCGGTGCTAAATATTGTTATTAATATTCATCCTATTGTTGATGACGAGACATCTTGGTACAGGTTGAGCCAGCAAGAACAAGTGAGGGCTATAAAATACTTCTCCTCACCTGAGATACAAGGTGATCATTCATCGGAAACCAGCGCTGCAACCTTCTAGTGTAATGAGGCCTTTAGAACGGTGTCTATAAAACCTTTTCCCCAATAGCGGACCATTTGAGAATCGTTCGATGCAATACCGGACCACCCATCTTAATATACCACCCACCCGTCATTCGTCGAAGCAGGACATCATCTGATGAAAGTGTTTATCGAGCAGTAAAGACAGCATGTTTATATATATATTTGGTTAATAAACACATTTTACAGTCCAATCTTCATAAATAGAAACAATACTAAATCTACTTTCACTTCAAGTCATATGAGCTGTTACGTTTACTATATAATATTATTAATAATGTAGTAAATTTTGTATTGTCTCTTCCTGTGAACATTTGTCTGTACTTGTGAAACAAAGTTTAGCTCAATTGGTGGAACTAGCTAATGAATATTGTACTACTTTGATTTAATTTTAATAAGGAGAGAAACATATAGTATCTGGGAAAAATTATACGTACGTGGTAGCTCCAACCAGACGTCTTAAGAGCCCGTCTCACACCACAGATAACACCTAACTTAGGAAGGTAATACAACTAGAACCAGACGTCTTAAGAGCTCGTCTCACCCCACAGATAACACCTAACTAAGGTAGGTAATACAGCTAGAACCAGACGTCTTAAGAGCTCGTCTCACCCCACAGATAACACCTAGCTTAGGTAGGTAGTACAGCTAGAATCCAGATGTCTTAAGAGCCCGTCTCACCCCACAGATAACACCTAGCTTAGGTAGGTAATACAGCTAGAACCAGACGTCTTAAGAGCCTGTTTCACTCCACAGATAACACCTAACCTAGGTAGGTAATACAGCTCGAACCAGACGTCTTAAGAGCCTGTTTCACTCCACAGATAACACCTAGCTTAGGTATGTAATACAGCTAGAACCAGACGTTTTAAGAGCCTGTCTCCCCCACAGATAACACCTAGCTTAGGTAGGTAATACAGCTCGAACCAGGCGTCTTAAGAGCCCGTCTCACTCCACAGGTAACACATAACTTAGGTAGGTAATACAGCTAGAACCAGACGTCTTAAGAGCCCGTCTCACCCCACAGATAACACCTAACTTAGGTTAGTAATACAACTAGAACCAGACGTCTTAAAAGCCCGTCTCGCCCCACAGATAACACCTAACTTAGGTTAGTAATACAGCTAGAACCAGACGTCTTAAGAGCCCGTCTCACCCCACAGATAACACCTAACTAAGGTAGGTAATACAGCTAGAACCAGACGTCTTAATAGCCCGTCTCACCCCACATATAACACCTAACTTAGGTTAGTAATACAGCTAGAACCAGACGTCTTAAGAGCCCTTCTCACTCCACAGATAACACCTAACTTAGGTAGGTAGCACAACCCGAATCAAACGTCGCATTATGGTGCTCGGACTTTTGTATTATACTTTAGAAATCAGTGGAATTTTAATACATCAAAATACTTTTATCAAATTTAAAATCATGCAAATTAAAAAAAAACTTTCTATATTTTAAAACATAAATATTAAACTGGTGCTAATTTCGCTGCCGTTAAATTAAGAATACAAGTAAATGCACTTAGACTTCTGGTTTGAATGAAGTCTTGTATTTAATTTCCCTGGTAATAAAAAAAAAGTAATACAGGCTCTTAATTTACAGCTCCAAAGAGCACAAGCCTGATGAAGAAACCAAATACATTATATATGTTTTCCCCGCAGGTGAACGTAACAAAACATTGGTAAGAAACACTTTTCAGCGAGTAATATTGTCAGCTCTTGCCTAATCTGTCTGTTGTGAGGAATTTATGTTACGAATAATGCAGACGTGGACAATAGAGTTTCTCAAATGTTTGCAAAGTGTAAATCAAGAAGAATGATTGGATTGCGTAAAAGGTATATTTCCTTTGTTTGGTTCATTAGTAGTGTATGTATTCAAACAGAACAAACGCTGATGATGCTTGTGTTGGAAATAATGAATATTATATTCACAATTAGTCGCTCTGTTAGTGTGTACTAGTCGAGAATTATCATTCACTTGCCAAATGATTCATGGAACGTTGGTAAAGTTCAAAAAAATCAATCAAACTATCAGTGAGACTGAAAAATAATTAATCAGATGGTCAGTTGTACTGGCGAATAATTAATCAGATGGTCATTTGGACTGACGAATAATTAATCAAACAGTCATTTGGACTGACGAATAATTAATCAAACATTCATTTGGACTGACAAAGAATTTATCACAAGGCCAATTGGACTGAGAAATAATTAATCAGATTGTCATTTGGACTGACGAATAATTAATCAAACAGTCAGTTGGACTGACAAAGAATTTATCAAACAGTCAGTTGGACTGACAAAGAATTTATCACAAGGCCAATTGGACTGACAAATAATTAATCAGATGGCCAGTTGGACTGACGAATAATTAATCAGATGGTCATTTGGACTGACGAATAATTAATCAAACATTCATTTGGACTGACAAAGAATTTATCACAAGGCCAATTGGACTGACAAATAATTAATCAGATGGCCAGTTGGACTGACGAATAATTAATCAAACAGTCAGTTGGACTGACAAAGAATTTATCACAAGGCCAATTGGACTTACAAATAATTAATCATATGGTCAGTGAGACTGACAAAGAATTTATAACATGGCCAATTGGACTGAAAAATAATTAATCCCGTGGTCAGTTACAATGACAAATAACTACTCGTATGCTCATAAGGACTGAGAAAAATTAATAACATGATCAGTGACCTTGAAAAAGAATTAATAACTTGGCCAACGAGACTGACAAAGAATTAATCACATGGTAGTTGTGACTGATAAATAGTTAGTCATGCAATCAATTTGAATGATAAATAGTTGATCACTTGGTCAGAGGGATTGTCAAAGAATAAATTATTGGCTTAGTGAGGTAGTCACACAATTAGACTAATAAAAAAAATAGTTCAGATACTATGATAGTCTACTTGAGGACAGCAAACCGGGGCTAGAACTCCGATCCACCAATCATTGGGAGTACATTCTAGTGACGTCTAAAAGATTCGACCACCGAAGCGAGTAATAAATATGCTAATTTTTTTAAAATCCAAACCTGATAAAAAAAAGTGTAATTTAGCCATCAGTTCCTGACGTCGCTAGTATTTTGATCTAATGTTAGGTATCACGAATAATAAAAAATTTATGAACCTGTGGCTTAGACAGATAGAGGCTCTGATAGTCACTACCACAGTATATTAATTAAAAATCACCCGCCTCGGTGGCCGCATGTTCCAAGGCGTCACTCTCGCTATATACTACATTGCCGATGACCGGGAGATTGGCCTTCAATCCCAGTCGGGTGTACTGGGAATAGTTTTTTCCCTAAATGGTTCCCCACTCTTCCCCCACGCAAATACGGCTACACTTCCTATAACTATAACCTTCCTAATCCCTAAAACCATTAGTGTACCTAAACGGATAACCCGAACAGGTAGTAAGACGCGGTGCTTAGAAAATAAATCTACTTTTAAGTCCTCAGAATTGTTTAAGATCGGAACGGTGGCCTAGTGGTCTAGGGGGTAAGGTGTAGGACTTTTGTGTTGGGGGTCCTGGGTTCAATCCTCGGTCCCGGCATAGATTTATCTGATTACCAAACCCTTCCTTCACCTCTGGCAAGACATCTTGTGAATGTGAGGAATGCCAGGCCTCCACCGTGGTTCGGATCGCACGTTAAACTGTAGGTCCTCCATTTCATCTCACAATCACCCTACCATTACACATTAGCGTAAGTGCGTATAACCCGAACGGGTAGTAATAATAATTTAAGATCGGAAAAGTCATCGCTCGCCTGAGTTCACCAAAACGTAAAATAGCAATAACCTGTAGGTAAACAAAAGAGGTTATCTAACCTCGTCACGTAACTCTGTTCGACAACGCTAACCAAGCTAGTCAATATTCCCGGGCTGTCTCCCATGTAAATGTACCGGAATAATTTGTTTGAAACTGTCGCAATAGAAACGACCTCCTCGCATTAGCCATCGGAAATTACACGAACTATCAGAGCGACGCTCTCATTGTTACGTCGCAAGGTTACTACACCGGCGGGTTCAATACATCATCAGAACACCAGCCATAAGAGCTCTCAGTGTTCACGGAAACGTAGCTCAGTTGGTTTTATAACCCAAACAATGACACGCGTAACCAACCTCACATCCCCCCCCCCACCACCACCACCCCAAGCCCCCTACCAACCCATACATTTTTTTTAATTACCGCGTCTTACTACCTGTTCAAGCTACTAGCATTTTTTTTAGAGGTAATCTACCTGTATTTGAGTGAAAAGAAAGTGGAAAACCATTTAGGAAAAAAAAATCCTCAGTAGACTCGAGTGGGACTCAAACCCCGATCGCCCCTTCATAAACAGACAAATCTAACAGGGGAGTAATTGCTTTTAGACCGTTGAGCCGATAAAGAGGGCAATTTACTTCCAAAAATACATGTACAGTTAATTTAAATGTGGTAATGCTCCTGTGTATTAGAACCAAGGCCGTAATTGGGGAGGGGGGTTAGGGGGGGTGTTCAAACCCCCCAACATTTTATGAACAAAATATACATGGCTTTATTTATGGTTCAAACAATATCAAAATTAAGGCACAAGTACAAATTAGGGGGCTGTGTTACCATAAAAAAAACACTTCGGAGAGCTTCTAAAGTTGTTTGATATCTAGAATTTGGGGGATGTACCCACCAAACACCCCCCTCCCCCCCTGAAATCATTGGCTGGCTACGGCCTTGATTATATCTGTTTCTTAAGAGAATTATCAGAAATAAGTGGACAAAATAGTTGATCGGTTCTAAACATCCTTTTTCCTCGTTTGACGAGAGATTTGAGGATTTGTTTTTGATTGGTTAAATTCGTGGAAGGATACAAATATCTTTAGAACGACTGACTGGTTGCATAAAAACCAATTCTTACTACCCGTTTGGGTTATACGCTAATGTATTAACTACGCTTATGGTTTTAGGGATTAGAAAGGTCATATTTATATAAAGTGTACCCGCATTCGCGTGGAGGTAGAGTACATCAGACCGAGACTTGAACTTTGATCTCCCCGTCATCGGCAGTCTAGTCTACTGCGAGAGTAGCGCGTTACACCATACGGCCACCGAAGCGGGTCACTGGCTGTTAATTAATTATTAGGAAGGGAGCGGACTGAATGAAACTATTTTCACTTAAAGTTAAAAGAAAAATAGAAACTAATTTCGTACCAAATTATTTAACATGAATAGTATGATAAAGGAATTAATTTTCAAACGCGTATGAAAAAAAAAAAAGCTGCATGGCTCCAAATGTGGATTTTAAATTTTATACATAAAATATATGTAAATGTTTTTATTTTCGAGGTACCAGAATTATGTGATTTGAGAATATTATTGTGGGTAGGGGGGTCGTTTCCCCCCATCTCTTCTGCTAATGATGCCCGTAAACCTACATTATAGATGCACAAACAAATAGCTATCTATTATTATAAATGTTAACATAATATATTAATATACATTGTTGATGACCTTGTGGTCTAGGGGTAAGGTGTCGGGCTTCTGTGTTGGTGGTCCGGGGTTCAATCCTCGGTCGCGGCACAGATTTATCTGATTGTCAAACCCTTCCTTCACCTCTGACAAGACGTGTATTAAGCACAACTTGTGAATGTGTGGAATACCAGGCCTCCACCGTGGTTCGGATCCCACGTTAAACTGTAGGTCATCCATTTCATCTCACAATTATCCTACCATTACACATTAGCGTAAGTGCGTATAACCCGAACGGGTAGTAAGACGCGGTGCTAATAATAATAATAATAAATTGTTAATAGATATACAAATATATTTACATCTAAGCCTATACAAAATCCAATTTTCACACGAAAAATTTCATCTGACAGTTATAGAACTCTAATAGATCTTCAGCTGTTACATCTATTAATATAGGAAGATGTTAACAACTTCAGCTGCAAATAAATAATGTTAGAATTATATATATGTAACCTTCCTGTGTGAATTGGACTGTGCAACTTATTCGCCATGTCTTCCTACCCACGTATCTACACTAAAAGGGACAGGGATGTATAAGTTTGAGTTTAGACGTAACGCACCCGCATTTGCTTGGAAGGAGACAAGAGAAACATTTTTTTGAAGAAAAAAATATCACTAACTCAAACCTTGATCTCCTTGTTATCGGCAATCCAGTGAGGATGACGCCCTGTACCATTTGAGTACTGACAAGCTCCACCAGTAGTGACGCATCCAATCGACCTTGTATTATTAAAAATAGCCACCCATTAATCCGGGGGACTCCACTCAATTAAGTTGGAGGACCTGTACCAAACAAACAAACAAACAAACAAACTGTGATGGTCAACAACGTCAAGGTCACTTTATCTCAGGCGTGAACAAATTAAATACTTTCAATCGACCCGCTCCGGTGGTCGCATGGTCTAACGTGTCGCTCTCCCAATATCATATCTTATTATTATTATTATTATTATTATTATTAGCACCGCGTCTTACTACCCGTTCGGGTTATACGCACTCACGCTAATGTGTAANAACCACGGTGGAGGCCTGGCATTCCCCACATTCACAAGATGTCTTGTCAGAGGTGAAGGAAGGGTTTGGTAATCAGATAAATCTGTGCCGGGACCGAGGATTGAACCCCGGACCCCCAACACAGAAATCCAACACCTTACCCCTAGACCATCAAGTCACCCTCTTGCAATAGACTGGACTGCCGATAACGGTAATGTTGGGGGGTTTGAATCCCGGTCAGGACTACTAAGGGTGATTTTTCCTTAAATTGTTTTACACTCTCCCTCCACGAAAATGCGGGTTCACTTCCTCTAATTCAACCTTCCCAATTCCTATTTCATTAGAGTAATTAGTACTTAAAGCGTATAACACGAATGGGTAGTAAGACGCGGTGCTAATTATTATTATTATTATTATTATTACTACACGCGAATTCCGATACATTCGCTATAAATTCTACCTTCTTCCTCCCTACAACATTATCGTAACTAGTGCACACACGTATAAACCGAACGGGTAGTAAGACGCGGCGACAAAGATATAAATCTAAAGTGATAGCTACAGTTCACACGACCTTAAGTATGAATACATGAAAATTGTTTTAGTAACTTTTACAAATTCAAAAAAATAGTTTTTTCTTATCTAAAACATGCTGTGCTTATCCAGGCACACACCCTTTGATTAAAGTCTTTTTAACTATAATACTAAACGTAATGGTTAAAAAATAAGATTATTTGTAATTTTTTTAAAAAAACGAACATTTATTTGGTAAAAACAGGCCAACTCTGTTTCCTAAAATTGAACTGGATAGAACTAGCAAAATATAGGGAAAGGATGTAATGAGGTGGACTGGATAGAACTAGCTCAAGATAGGGATAAGTGTAATGAGGTGGACTGGATAGAACTTGCTCAAGATAGGGATAGGGTATGAGGTGGACTGGATAGAACAAACTCAAGATAGGGATAAGGAGCTTACTTTTGTAAGTGTGGCAATTAACTTACGAGCTCCTAATGCCATAGAGTAAGTATTTTTTAAAGGTGTTTGACCAGCACAAATGTAAATAAAATTGAATATTTAGAATTACCTGATGTGGTATCTTAGGAATTTAGATATAATATTTTTTTTCAAGGAATCTCACTGTCCTTTTACGATATACGCCTATACATATTATATATATATATATATATATAACGTTAATGTTGCAAGAATGAGGAAGTTAGAAACTTAGAGGAAATGTACTCGCGTTCACGCGGATAAAACCTATTTAATGAATACCATCCTAAGCACAACCAACCAGGATTCAACC
>CABFVX010004052.1:6714-21625 GCA_902151425.1 Timema shepardi | reverse complement strand
GGGAGAGGGAGGGGTTTCACCGTAAAATATCAATACCAAACTAAAAAAATAAATGGCGACAAACAATTAGATAACAGCCACTTTCGTCCTCTCATTGAATTACGTCAGTGAAAGGGAAAGTTAAAATAATATTTTACAGTAGCGTTTAAATGTAACAGCTGTTTTTTAATACAACAGTAAAATAGTTGCCCGCTTCAATGGACGAATAGTCTAAGGCGTCACAATCGTGTTAGACTGGGACTGCTTAAGATAGGGAGATTGGCGTTCGAATCCCAGTCAGGTCTATTGAATTGTCCCTCTTAACCGACAGCTTAGCTCAGTCAGTAGCATGTCTGTTTAATAGGCCCGGTTTCGATTCCTGGCAATGCAGGAAAACTTATCATTGGTGTAAATGTAGGTTTACCCTTTCGCGGTGATAAACTGAGGTCCGAGGACTGGATGTTGTGCTTGTAATAGTCCTAAGTTAAATTATAAGACATATGAAGCTACGACAGGCCTAGCAAGCCGGTAGTGGAGAATATATGGCTTGAATAAGAAACTGACCACAGGTTGGTAACAGTAATGGATGGTAAACTAAAAATAAAATATCCATGTTCTTTTATACTTGTGAAAAATGAGGTTTGAGGAGGAGGGTACAGACAAGGTGTTAGATCCACATTGGGACGGGTAACATGTTGCTTGTCTCTTGTTCTTCCAGGACGGATCTGGACGACTACAGGATAGACATGGGTCTGGAGATCCCGAGGATCGAGGCCCTGGGCAAATACGACGTCTCCGGGAACATACTCCTGTTCCCCGTCAGGAGTCGGGGAGAATTCACCGCGATCTTCCGTTAGTCCTGAGCGTAGTTCCGTCAGCACGATGCTGACGCCCTTCCTCCCAGTCGGGACTACACCGTATATCACCTCTGAGGGGACGCTACTAATGGAGAAACAGCGGTGTCATTATCCTGTTTTCGTCTGCTCAATCTTCTCTTGAATATAAGACAAATTTGGCAACGCTGTTTCGCCGATGTCACCAGCAGTTCCTTCTTAACCTAGTACAACCCCTTCTTTACAGACATAACTGAAAGCGAGGATATTTGGCAACAGTTAACTAAGAGAGAGAGCGAAGATAACACTTTTCTCCATAAGCTCTGAAGTTCCCTCAGAGGTGATATTCAGTGGAGAGTTGATTATAAACGGATTCAACCAAGTTGGGTTTTTTTTGGCATCACGTCTTACTACCCGTTCGGGTTGTACGCCTGTGTACCAATTACTATAATGTTTTAAAGATTATGAAGGCTTAATTTAGATAAAGTGCGCCCTCCTTTGCGTATAGGGAGAGTGGAAAACCACCCTAAATGCACCCGACCAGGATCGAACCACAATCTCCACGCCATCAGCAGCCAGTCTAGTTCGAGAGAGTGACGCCTAAGACCATGCGGCCACTGAAGTTGATACATAAAAAAGGAGTTAATGCTCGTATCCTTCAAATATATTTTTGTGAGGCATAAAATCGGATAAAATGTATGCGTTCATCCATATTTTATAGAGCTGGCACAATCCCACTGATTGGAATGTGAGATTATATATATATATTGTTTTTTTATTTCCCCTCTTTCTTAGAGGACGTGACCGCTGTTGCCAAACTTCATGGCAAGGAGGTTACCATGGACGACAAGAAGTACATGAAGGTTGAGAAGCTGCTGGTTGACTTCACTCTGGGCAAATCCCGCTTCAGGATTAGGGATTTTCTCAACGGTGGTAACGTTCTGGGTGAGTTCTCTTCGAAGGCTCTAACAAATGCTGCTGATTATAATGATGAAGAATCCCAAGAGTTCTTCCACACTGACACTTCTTCAACAATTATGATGCATATAGTTTTGTAACTCACGACAGTACCTGGCACACAGTTTGATCTTAAATAAGAGCCATTGTGAAAAAGACGAGTTTTGCTTCACAAGCCTAACTGCAAAAGCCAGTAGTATATACCTTTTGGACTCTTCTACACTAAATACCTTTGTTTGAATAGAAACACATTCAAACAAGTTTGATAAATTCAAAGGTCCAATCCCATAGTCAGACTTAGTTAACCTCAAGTACGGCTCTATACTAAATACAGGACAACATACAGTAACCCCATGACTTTTTTTGGTGCTGACTGACAGCTCACAGCTGACAGCTAAATGCTTTGAAAAGCTACCAGACCAAATTATGAATTCTTACGCCGAACCATATGATCTTCAAAAACATGTGTTTAGCATCTGTCACTTCTGACGGTCAAAATTTAGGTATATACCTAAATGTTTACTGTCATAAGTCAGCTGTGAGCTGTCAGTCAGCACCAAAGAAGCCATGGGGCTACTGTATATATTATTATTATTGTTATTATTATTAGCATCGCGTCTTACTACCCGTTCGGGATATACGCTTTAAGTACTAATTACTCTAATGGATTAGGAATTGGTAAGGGTTAATTAGAGGAAGTGAACCCGCATTTGCGTGGAGGGAGAGTGGAAAACCATTTAGATAAAAACCACCCCCAGTTCACCCATCCGAGATTCGAACCTCGATCTCCTCGTCCTCAGCAGTCGAGCTTTAACACGACAAGCGCGTTATCCAACTACGCCACCGAGGCGGGTCGATGAATATTTAACTTTGTTTTAATAGAATTTGGCCATTTTCTGATTATGACGTAAAACAGGAACACATTAAATTGTAAGGGGACAGTAAGAAATTAAACGATAGATAAATGTTTAAAATCTTTACTACACATTACTTTATTTTGTAAATGTAACATCGGCTACAAAGCAAGAACAAGTGAAAATAGATCGTCAAATGGAACACATTATAAATTCTGTAAATGTTGGATATGGACCGGTTGTTTATTTTAAAACGCGCTTGTTAACACAGGGCCGGATAATATGGAGGACCAAATAACCGAAGACCAGATAATACGAAAGGTCGGATAATCAAAGGCCAGATAATACGAAAGGTTGGATAATCGAAGGGCGGATAATACGAAGGGCCGGATAATCGAAGACCAGATAATACGAAGGGCCGGATAATCGAAGGGCGGATAATACGAAGGGCCGGATAATCGAAGGACGGATAATACGAAGGGTCGGATAATCGAAGGCCGGATAATACAAAGGGCCGGATAATATGTAGGGTCCGATAATCGAAGACTAGATAATACGAAGGGTCGGATAATCGAATGCGAGATAATACGAAGGGCTGTATAATACGAAGGGCCGGATAATCGAAGGCCGGATAATACGAAAGGTCGGATAATCAGAGGCCAGACAATATGAAGGGTAGGATAATCGAAGACCGGATAATACGAAGGGCCGGATAATCGAAGGATGTATAATACGGAGGGTTGAATAGTATGAAGGGTCGGATAATCGAAGGCCGGATAATACGGAAGGCCGGATAATACGAAGGGCCGGATAATACGAAGGGCCGGATAATCGAAGGCCGGATAATACGAAAGGTCGGATAATCAGAGGCCAGATAATATGAAGGGTAAGATAATCGAAGACTAGATAATACGAAGGGTCGGATAACCGAAGGCCGTATAATCGAAGGCCGGATAATACGAAGGGCCGGATAATCGAAGGCCGGATAATACGAAAGGTCGGATAATCAGAGGCCAGATAATATGAAGGGTAAGATAATCGAAGACTAGATAATACGAAGGGTCGGATAACCGAAGGCCGTATAATCGAAGGCCGGATAATACGAAGGGCCGGATAATCGAAGGCCGGATAATACGAAAGGTCGGATAATCAGAGGCCAGATAATATGAAGGGTAAGATAATCGAAGACTAGATAATACGAAGGGTCGGATAATCGAAGGCCGGATAATCGCGACTCTAGTGTATTACGTTTAACATGTTTTCAATCCACCATTGAACACTCTCACACGTTCCGACTGTTCCTCAGGGGAGGCGATGAACCAGTTCTTGAACCAGAACGCTAACGAGATCATCAAGGAGATGAAACCGGCGGCCTCTCACAGCATCGGCCGTCACTTCAAGGAGTTCCTCAACACCGCCTTCCTGCAGATACCCATTAACGTGTGGCTTCTAGACGCGTGAAGGGTGGTGTTCTATTTAGGAAGGACCTATATCTTCTTTTATCGGATCTCCCGCGCGAGGGGACGATCTTGACTCTCAGGAGGTGTCGGCGGGCAGGCTGAGGTAGTTAGACCGTCCCCACAAGGGAAACGTTGACGGTATTCGTCGCAAAAAAAAAAAAACAAGCACGATGAGGTGTTTCTTTCTACGTCATTTGAAACAGATGTATGAACATATCACGCGGTTTATTTGTATATCTACGATAATATGTGTCAAATGTGGGGGTCATACACTCCAGGGTAGAACCAAGCAAGGCCTACCACACGATGAAAAGGGGAATTTTTTTTTCCGGTTAAGGAGTGCAACTCAAAATATGTAACTACGTAAAGGCGAAAACATTTTTTCTTTTTAAATAGTAACAAAACTGTTTCAGTGACTCAGGCCTACATCACACTAAGATGCCATGGCAGCTCTGTTGGCATTGGTTGGGTCTGCCATCCCGACCTCGACCCATAGCAGCGCTGCCATGGCATCCTAGTGTGATGTAGGTCTAAAGGACCCTCCCCCTTGTTTCTTGTAGACGCTACAGTCTCTTTCCTTGTGGTATGACCTACTCCTCTAAAAATCCCTGCATAAAAATAGGGGAGGGGGCAATGTCTCTTATGATGTATTAAAAAGTGTCGTGTGAAATTTAGCAGCAAAGGTTTCTAACCACTCTGCGACGCTCGACGCCATTTTAGGACAATCAAAAAATCAGCAATCTCTTAATCTTTGTCGTTAAGAGCTTTTTATGAAATATTATTATTATTATATTAGCAGCGCGTCTTACTACCCGTTCGGGTTGTACGCACTTACGCTAATGTGTAATGGTAGGGTGGTTGTGAGATGAAATTGAGGACCTACAGTTTAACGTGGAATCCGAACCACGGTGGAGGCCTGGACATTCCATCACATTCACAAGATGTCTTGTCAGAGGTGAAGGAAGGGTTTGGTAATCAGATAAATGTGTGCCGGGACCGAGGATTGAACCCCGGAACCCCAGCACAGAAGTCTGACACCTTACCCCCTAGACTGCCAGGTCACCCTTTTTGAAATATTGTCCACGTGTTGTTTTATAGTACTTACTGTCAATAAGAGTGAAAGGTGACAGTCTTACCTCGACCTGTTACAGTATGGCACTATCTTATAAGCTGCACCATAGCGTAACCTCTCAAGGTAAGCTTTCGCTGCCCGTACTGAACATACTGCAATCATTCAAGGTAAGACCGCTACCTTTCAAGGTCAAACTAGTTCATTACTCTACATAATTATATGTTTCTTACGTTTGAATATTTTAAACACAGAATCATTTTAAGCTAATAAAGACTGTAATTTAAGTAAAAAATATATATAAATAATGTTAAAAACATATTGTTTCATTTATAGTTTATGTTATGATCGACGATTTTACTAAATGAATGTGAATTTAATTATGTTTATTGAATTTAATAAATATGCACGCCTCATTATTTTGGAATAGTGTCATCATCTTTTGCATATCTTCGCCAATGTATTGAGACCAACAGGTAAGAAGTAATCAATAATAATAATAATAATAATATTTAGCACCACGTCTACCCATTCGGGTTATACGCTTTAAGTACTAATTAATCTAATGGATTAGGAATTGGGAAGGTTGAATTAGTAGAAGTGAACCCGCATTTGCATGGAGGGTGAGTGGAAAACCATTTAGGGAAAACCACCCGATCGAGATTCGAACCTCGATCTCCCCGTTCTCAGCAGTCGAGCTCAACACGACAAGTGCGTTAGCCAACTACGCCACCGAGGCGGGTTAAGAAGTAATCGATTACCTTGATTTAGTGTCATAGTTCAGGCTAACACTATTCCAAAATAACAAAATAACACGGAGAATTAAATAAAACTCAACTTATATAAACTCTGATAACTGAGGGATGATCTGTACTACACATTAAATTACCCACGACTGGCGACCAACGAGATGCAACTAGGGAAACACTGTATCTCGCGTCTGCGACTCATCACCCCACGTCTGCGGTCGCAAACGCCAGTCGCATTGAAGGAATCATACCTTTAGGACTGCTCGAATAGCTTCGTATCCGCCCAAATAGGCGACGACGTTAAATAAGGTTTAATTTAATCTGTGATCGGACTTTCATCATTTAAAATGTCAACATTTAGGCCAGTATGTTAATAGCGCCTTATTATAGATTATTTTTACGACTAAAACACTCCAAGTGTTAGGTCTACTCCAAAGATCACGGGTTGCGACCGCTAGAACAATAAACCAGTTTCATTTGCTCTTAAGAGTCAACCGATTTACCCTTTAAACACGTTTTACTACTCAACTTTTTGTAAATATTTGTATTTTTTTTCACCCGCTTCGGTGGCCGCACGGTTTAACGCGCTGCTCTCGTAGTAGACTAGACTTCCGATAACGGGGATAGTGAGATTTGAATCTCTGTTATCCGCCTCGGTGGCGTAGTTGGCTAACGCGTTAGTCGTGTTGAGCTAGACCACCGAGGACGGGGATATCGAGGTTCGAATCTCGGTCGGGTGAACTGGGGGTGGTTTTCCCCTAAATGGTTTTCCACTCTCCCTCCACGCAAATGCGGGTTCTCAATTCCCAATCCATTAGAGTAATTAGTACTTAAAAGCGTATAACCCGAACGGGTAGTAAGACGCGGTGCTAAATATTATTAATATATTAATCTCTGTTGGGTGAACTAAGAGTGTTTTTTTTTCATTCAAAATGGTTCACCACCCTCCCTCCACTCAAATATGAGTACACCTTCTATAAATGTGAGTTCCATAACCCCTAAAACCATTAACGTAATTAGTAAATGGTTTTTAAAAAAACATTTTACAACTCAGCTTTTTGTAAACATTTGTATTTATAATTTTAATATTTATTTTTAAAAAACACAACACGGAAGTCAGAATGGTCGTCTCGATAGATAGAGGCTGCTGATGACAAAACATCTGTCACATTGTGGGATTTAGTCTATATTGGTATTAACTCTAATTTTATGTCTTTGGGTTTTGTTCCGGGTCATGCCTTGTCCTAGTTTGATATTTTTATTATTACATTGGAGAAGCATGATTCTCTTATTTATTTTAGTTTTCTGAGATAAGGGGTCCCGGGTTTGATTCGCGTGTCCAGGTATCATTTTTTCAATTTAAAGATTACGATATTTAGATGCGACTACAACCGTAATTACTCCCCTCGGTGGCGTAGTTGACTAACGCGCTAGAAACGTGTTGAGATAGACTGCCGAAGATGGGTAGATCGAGGTTCGAATCTCGGTCGGGTGAACTGGGGATGGTTTTTTCCTAAATGGTTTTCCACTCTCCCTCCACGCAAATTCGGGTTCACTCCCTCTGAATTCAAACTTTCCAATTCCTAATCCATTATCGTAATTAGTACTTAAGTGTATAACCTGAACGGGTAGTAAGACGCGGTGATAAATAAAAAAATATTACCGTAATTAACAATTATATAATATTTCAGTTATTTAATCCATTACTAATAATTTTGATCGATTTAAAAAGTTGGAGTGGGGAATATATTTGAGAGAAAGTGAACACGCATTCATGTGTAAAGATGATAGGAAAAACCACATATGTCTCGACCTACATGTGTGATGACACTGCAGAACGGTACCACACATCCCTGCGGACAAGTCCCAGGGCAGTTTCTCTGAGGGTCCCCAAGAGGACCTTACCACCCTCCCACGGGAGGAGGTGTGGACGGGATCAGGCCCGATACCCCGAGAGGTGACTTAGGGCAATATACACGAACGTTAGTGGATGCTTAGTGGACCGATAGTGTGGTCCCGAGCACACTATCACTCCGCCTTTTAATATATGATGACGCAAGCAAACACACGCTAGTGTCCACCAAGCACACCACCCGGTCTAATAACTACCGCATAAATATTGCTATCTGGAGGTTAAATTATTATTATTATTATTATTATTATTATTATTATTATTATTAGCACCGCGTCTTACAAACCGTTCGGTTTATACGCACTTACGCTAATGTGTAATGGTAGGGTGAGTGTGAGATGAAATGGAGGCCCTACAGTTTAACGTGGAATCCGAACCACGGTGGAGGCCTGGCATTCCCCACATTCACAAGCTGTCTTGTCAGAGGTGAATGAAGGGTTTGGTAATCAGATAAATCTTTGCCGGGACCAAGGATTGAACCCCGGCCGCCAGCATAGAAGTCTGACACCTTACCCCTAGACCGTCAGGTCACCGCCTAATACTATAAAGCCACACGGCTGACTCACTCACTGACATTAATGTTTACCCACTTCCAGATGAGCTAGAAACTTGAAATTTGGCAAACTTATAGCTTATAGCTTGTAACCGACGGGAAAATTCTAAAAAGTTTTTTAAAAAGATATTTAGCCCCCGAAAAAAAAATCAAAATTTAGGAGCAACTTTAAAGTCGGTGCGGACCTTTCTTTGGGGGTCTCTTGTGGCTAAACGGTAAGACCTATCAAAAAACTGTTCTGGAATTACATTAGAGCACATCCACTTCCAAAGAAAACACACCGGGGGTTTGGGGGTGGAGCCCCCAACGAGCAAAGCTAGTTTTAATATGCAACTCGGCCGCCAACCACACAGCACGTGTGTTCGCTCTAGAGGGTGTCGGACGACTAAACACCGGCCTGTGTAAACATGCCCATTTAAAACAATAAGCGACTGCCCTGTGTAGGGTTGGGAAAATATTGATACTCAGTGCTATCGACAGTTTTGAAAGTATCGATAGTGGCGAATCTGTTAAAATTTTAAATAAAATATAGGATGAATACAAAATTAAATGATTAAAATGAAATAAAGTAACTTCGATTTCTTAGTGGCGGATTCCTACAACCATAAATTGACTGTATATAAGAAGAGGAGGAAAAATAGAATTAGATTATACTGCTAATGAATTCTTTAATTAAAATCATATTTATAAAAGATAAAAAAAAAATCGAAAATTTTGACACAATTATAAAATAACATTTTAACATTTTAACTACTGTGCGTATGATTAAAATTATTGAATATTCCCATTAAGTAGCCACATATTTGAACACTAAATGGTGAAAGGAAACCGGATCTGTCGGGTCAGTTGCCCCTCCAGATAATTTACTGAAAGAGTAGGTTTCAGAACACAGACTTCCATGGACTGGGTGAGAAATAGGTAAGCATTACAATTTTCAGAATACCATTAGGATTCAAGTTTTTCCTTCCTTCACCCTTTTCCCAATATTTAGTTATGAGAAATAGGCGCTCAACCTCAACTATCGATAGCAATGTTGTTACTATCGATAGTTTCCCATATCTATCCCTGTGGCGCCCGGCCGGACAGCTGTCGAGGTGGTTCGATACGACTGCTACCCATTCTCCGATCACGAAATCGGAACTTGTGAAAGGAGCCTTACCCTAGGGTGAGAGAGGAGAGGTATGGACTCCACTACTGGCGGGTACTAGCGGAGGAACCCCTGTCTAGCTCAGGCAATACTGACTGTCCGGGCTTTACCCGCGGATCTGCCCACGCCCTCACTCTTGAGCCATTGTACCATCGCCCTACAGAGTACAACCCATGAAGCAGCCCCAACCCGGGGTACTACTCATGATGGGAGTAGTCAAACGGGAGCCACCAGTCCACAGGGGGGGGGGGCACCAGCTCCCTGTAGGCACCATGCATGACCTCTGGTACCACAACCTCTGGTACCATGACCTCTGGCACCATGACCTCTGGTACCATGACCTCTGGCACCACGACCTCTGGTACCATGACCTCTGGTACCATGACCTCTGGTACCACGACCTCTGGTACCATGACCTCTGGTACCACAACCTCTGGTACCACGACCTCTGGTACCACAACCTCTGGTACCATGACCTCTGGTACCACAACCTCTGGTACCATGACCTCTGGTACCACAACCTCTGGTACCATGACCTCTGGTACTCACGACCTCTGGTACCACAACCTCTGGTACCACGACCTCTGGTACCACAACCTCTGGTACCACAACCTCCGGTACCACGACCTCTGGTACCACAACCTCTGGTACCATGACCTCTGGTACCACAACCTCTGGCACCATGACCTCTGACACGGGAAGGGAAAAAAAACAGGGAGATAAATCACCCTTTTGTAACCAGCCGAGAACCAGAACTTCACGGGTCGGTCTTGAGACTGACGCCGTAGACCATGTGACCACCGGCGCGCGTGTCAGGTTTCGTACGTGAAGAAATGTGTGCCCGGCCCTTGTATGGAGAGCATCGCCGAGTAAACTCACTGATGTAACACTCGGCGTGTGTGACATCGGCTCAGGTTACGTCATCTTGGTTACCAAACAAATGGAGTGGTTGGTCTGGTGCGGACACTGATTGACATAACAGAAACCTGCTTCGCGCGGTCTAACGCGCTATTCTCGCAGTACACTAGCTTACCGATGATGGGGAGATCGATGTTCAAATCTTGGTCGGCTTAACTTAGGATGAATTTTCCCAAACTGTTTTTCCCCTCTCCCTACACGCAAATGCAAGTTATTTACACTGGGTTCCATATTATCCGGATTTTCCATATCCGGCCCGTAAAACTGCCCTCTTTAGGCCGAATAACCCGCCTCGATAGCGCAGTTAGCTAACGCACCAGTCGTGTTGAGCTAGACCACCCGAGGACGGGGAGATCGAGGTTCGAATCTCGGTCGGGTGAATTGGGTGGTGGTTTTTCCCTAAATGGTTTTCCACTCTCCCTCCACGCAAAATGCGGGTTCACTTTCCTCTAAATTCAACCTTCCCAATTCCTAATCCATTAGCGTAATTAGTACTTAAAGCGTATAACCCGAACGGGTAGTAAGACGCGCAGCTAAATAATAATAAATATAATAATAAAAAATATATCCGACTAATCGTAACTCTAGTGTATTTCTTTAAAAAGAAGTCCACTTAGCTGATACTCGATTTGTTATTATTATCATGATTATTATTATTATTATTATTATTATTATTATTATTATTATTATTATTATTATTATTATTAGCACCACGTCTTACTACCCGTTCGGGTTATACGCACTTACGCTAATGTGCAATGGTAGGATGATTGTGAGATGAAATGGAGGACCTACAGTTTAACGTGGAATCCGAACCACGGTGGAGGCCTGGCATTCCACGCGTTCACAAGATGTCTTGTCAGAGGTGAAGGAAGGGTTTGATAATCAGATAAATCTGTGCCGGGACCGAGAATTGAACCCCGGCCGCTAGTACAGAAGTCTGACACCTTACCCCTAGACCGCCAGGTCACCCTCGATTTGTTAAGAGGGTATTTTAGTTGTCCCGAATAGTAACCACGTCCCATGATATTAAAAAGTGTTCGTGAATGGAGGCGGGAAAGGTCATTGAACCTAGTTCAACCCTGAACTTAAAACGTTATGGATTAAAAGAGCGTGGATGCGTCCACTGAACGTTCTTTTTTTGTTAAATGATGTATCGACCCATCCTTGCGGTTAAAGCTTAATTCGCATGGTCGCAGAGAATGTTGAGCGAGATCTGCTAGAATGTTGCGTTGATTCACGAGCTAGCAGAAACCACGACATTTTGTAACACAAACTATAGTAGCCCCATGAATTCTTTGGTGCTGGCTGACAGCTCACAGCTGACCAATGACGGCTTTGAAAAGTTACCAGACCAAATTATGTATCCCTACGCCGAACCATATGATCTGTAAAAACATGTGTTTAGCAGCTGTCACTTCTGACAGTCAAAATTTAGAAATAAACCTAAATGCTGACTGTCAGAAGTCAGCTGTGAGCTGTCAGTCAGCACCAAAGAAGCCATGGGCGCTACTGTAGAAACAATTGCTTTCTGACATACAGTAAAGCGTCAATAATTCTGATGTCAAAAATCCGAATCGTCGATAATCCGGATCAACAAGAAAACATTTTATTGATTTTTTTTTAAAAAAAAACAGTGGTATCAATACCAGAGATATGGCCTCCAAAAAATGCCCCTCCCCCTTTGTTCGGGTAAAAATTGGAGACTTTTTTCATTGTTAGATTTTTATCTAATAATATTTCTTCAGAATTTGATGATTAACGAGAAAAAAAAACATTGTGCAAGTTCGTTGTTTAAATGAAGTGAAAATGTTTCAACCTTACCACTAAGTTTTCGTGAATATCTTATATATATATGCTTATTTTTTATTTTTGGTATAGATACTGTATTTTCGAAAATCCGAACAAATCGATAATTCGGACTGGGCCAATCCCCAATCAGTCCTAATTATGGACTCTCTAGGGTAATTTATTTCCTAGTGGATGGACAGATATTATGTCGTGAAACCGATCAAAATAAAAAAAAACGACAAACGCTCTTTCAATTTAACCAATTATTTAAAATAAATTTCATAAAACAGAAGATACTGCTACCTTCTAGCATCTCCTTTTGTTGGCGCATGCGTACTGATTGTGTAGGCTGGTTTTTGAAATACGACTGCCTCTCCAAAATTGATGTTGTCATTCAGAAAAAAAAAATGAAAAATGAAAATTCGCACCAAGGGAACAGGGCCGATAGGGCTGAAAGAAAGTAACTTAAAAGGAATCTAGAATATATATTCACAAGACGTACCGAATCTTGTTTTCCGTTGCTCCAAGCGTCCTTGCTACAAGGCGTGCTACTATCACCAGCCAATTCGCTTGACTGTCACCATAAATCTCGATGATGACGATCTTAGACCAGCGCCAGAGATGTTAATGACTTTTAGATCACACAGATTATATCACTTAATGATTCGTTCAGTTACATCACAGAACATTTTGATCCGACGCAAGACTTATTATTATTACTAGCACCGCGTCTTACTACCCGTTCAGGTTATACGCACTTACGCTAACGTGTGACGGTAGGGTGATTGTGAGATGGAATGAAGGACCTACAGTTTAACGTGGGATCCGAACCACGTTGGGAGGCCCGGCATTCCCCACATTCACAAGATGTCGCGGTGCTGGAAAAAGTACCTTAAAGAAGAAAGTTCGCTGCTAGTTCTCAAATATCTCAACATTTTCTACGGTGCTCCTATCAACAAACGACTGTATTTCGTCACCCGAGAATGCAAGTGTTCTATCTTCAAAATTGTTAAATTTGAGATATTTTGTGTTTACGTTTATTTAGAAATCATATGATCCCTCTGCGGTGAAATTGAGACTACTATATAATTACTTAAGAAGATACAAACTCGAGTTGTCGTCTAGTAACATTAGTTTTGGTGACCTGGCGGTCTAGGGGGTAAGGTTTCAGACTTCTATGCTGGTGACCGGGGTTCAATCCCCGGTCCCGGCAAAGATTTATCTGATTGCCAAACCCTTCCTTCACCTCTGACAAGACATCTTGTGAATGTGTGGAATGCCAGGCCTCCACCGTGGTTCGGATCCCACGTTAAACTGTAGGTCCTCCATTTCATCTCACAATCACCCTACCATTACACATTAGCGTAAGTGCGTATAACCCGAACGGGTAGTAAGACGCGGTACTAATAATAATAACAACTATTGATAACACCGTGTGAGGAAAACTAAACTATATGTTTCTACTGAAGCAATATTAGATGTATTCAAGAAAAATAAGTTTTGATACAAACACTGCAAAAATACTTACCTTTTCTCTCGTCCCCTACATCCTCCCCTTCCCCCCTCCCCTTACCATATTAATGAACAGCCCACACAGCCCTCTATATACGTGCAATTGTCCCTCCACCACATATATAGTTATATAAAAGGATATGGATATATTAACGAACCATTTCCTAGTGGACCTCCCCTTAGAATAATTGTCTGTGTACGCCATTGGATGACGCGCCAATGGCTGACCATGAAATCACCCTTAAGAACTGTTAGTGCCTGTGATAATATTTGCAGTACTTTGGCCGATGATTACTTCTCTATGATTCACAGTGGATAAACTTTAGGGAGTGCCCACTCCTTACAAACTGACTTGCAGAGGTCTCCCATTTCGACCCCCGGTTCGTGGAATTATAAGAACATTTAATTTCTGTTTTTATTTGAGGTATTTTGCGTGAACTTTCTGAACCGACTGATTATATTAGCACACGACCTATAAACCAACTTAATACTAGAGCAAACACAACACCCAGACCTCCAGACGTTAATTCATCGTTGTGATGAAAGATAAATTTTTGATCTAACTAATGAAATAAATTAATTAAATTTTAAATGGGCACACAAAGTATGGAAACCTCTGACTTAAATGATTTTAAATTGTATGAATCTTTATTTCGTTTTAGAGGTAGGTCCATCAACTACTTGAACATTAGTATTTTCATAAAAAGGAACTTAAAAAAAACATTATTTTTGCTCTCAATATCTATAGCATATGATTATTTTATTAGGGCTATTTTATAGATAATGATGATAACATCTATTAAAATTAACAGATGCAGATCACGTGACTTGACGTATGAACACGTGAATGTAGATCTAGAAAATTATCTGCCAGAAAAAGTATTTCCTATGGGAATTGGACTGTAGAAATTTTTAACTTAATTCTTAACTTACATGGAATGCATTTTAACATATTATTATTATTATTATTATTATTATTATCATTAGCACCGCGTCTTACTACCCGTTCGGGTTATACGCACTTACGCTAATGTGTAATGGTAGGGTGATTGTGAGATGAAATGGAGGACCTACAGTTTAACGTGGAATCCGAACCACGGTGGAGGCCTGGCATTCCCAATATTCACAAGATGTCTTGTCAGAGGTGAAGGAAGGGTTTGGTAATCAGATATATCTG